>CAJHNH020002012.1:5000-129969 GCA_905116865.2 Candidula unifasciata
ACTTGGGTTTCGTACTGCCGACTCCCTACTAAGATGTTATTTTATGTTCTGTTATCACAATTAATGTCACTGCACATTGGGCATACCCATGCGTGCTCAGTTCTCCGAAGCAGCAGCCACTCTAAAGTACTTCTACTAATTGTTCCCATGAGAAGCTGGTTATATTGTCTCCTTTCTCGGCCTCGAAGACGGCAAAGACGTGCATCACCATGCTTAACTCCCATGTCACGCAATCGTGTTAGTGTCAGGGATTCCTCATTCTCCACTAGCCCGGTTCGTACAGCGTTGACTATGTCTGCTCTGTCCATACTTTTTCCTGCAATCATTAGTGCAGTGCTTGCCAGTTGGTCTGCTCGCTCATTTCCCTTCACGCCCGCATGACCCGGTGTGTAGATCCAGGTTACGGAGGTTAAGTGCGATTTCCTGATGCTTTCTATCCATTCAGAGCGCATACTGCCTGTTGCTATCTTCTGAAGCATATTCATTGAGTCTGAGACAATTACTACCTGTGTGGCGGTTTGCTCGGATACCCATGCTAAAGCTCTAGAAGCAGCGGCTATTTCCATTGTCATGCTTGACGTGGTTGTCTGGTAAGCGCCGCTGTCCTCATGTATTGTTTTTCCCCTTTCTTTGCGCTGTGTATGCCCATGCTGACCTTGATCCGCGCTTCACATATCCATCTGTGTAGATGATGGTATCTTCTGGGTCTGAATGCTGATCTATCAGTTCCCTTACTTCTGTGTCTACCGCCGCGGGAATTTGATCCCTGCAGTACCTTCCGAGTGTGATGATGACAACCTTAGAAATGCCATGCATGTCTACTGGTGTATTCGTCCATTCTTTTCCGTGGCTGATCACGTCTAGGTCACATACCTGCTGGATTAAGTCCTCAGCCTTTGCCATCCAAGAGCGGCCCCTTTTGAGACGCGTTCCTTTTGTGTCGTGAATAGCTTTGTGTAATGGGTGGTTAACATATGCCGATACCCTCATGTAAGCCTTGACCTGTGCCACTTTGTATCTGCTTGTCATAGTCGGCAGACCCAGGATATAACGCATGGCGTTGCAGGAGGTGTCTTTTGTGCAGCCGAGTATGAGTCTCATGGCCTCATTCTGTACTCGGTCCAGTCTTTCTAGCTGGGTTTTGCTGACAGTGAGGAGGCCGAGACCATAGTCAATGACTTTGTTTCGTGCCTTGTCCACTCCGTAATTGCACTACAGCCAGGGGACTGAACTCCGACGAAGCGACAGTCGCCGTCCAAACTAGCTACCGTTATTGCAAGGAGAACCCTTTCTACGTAGGCTACACATGTTTTTGTTATTCTCTGCCTTTCTTGCCTAGCATTCTCAGCATCAAAGGACAAGATTTCACTGTTTCTTCTCGCCCTTTGATATGCTCCTCAAAACATTTCATTTGTCTTGTCCTTACTTGAAGATTTTCTCAACATTTGTCTTGTCCTTACTTGAAGATTATCTCAACATTTGTCTTGTCCTTACTTTAAGATTTTCTCAACATTTGTCTTGTCCTTACTTGAAGATTATCTCAACATTTGTCTCATGGTTCTCTCTCATAAACCACACCCCCCCCCCCCCTAACCTTTTTTTAAAACCTTTTTCTTAACCGAAGAAGAAAAAAAAAGTACAAGAATAGATTAGAAGAGAGGCCATATTGTGAGAAGAGATGAGAGGCCATGTGTGAGAAGATGTGAGAGGCAATATATGAGATGAGAAGCCATGTGTGAGAAGAGATGATAGGCCATGTGTGAGAAGAGATGATAGGCCATGTATGAGAAGAGATGATAGGACATGTGTGAGAAGAGAGGATAGGACATGTGTGAGAAGAAAAAAGAGCACATGTGTGAGAAGAGAAGAGATGAGAGGCCATGTGTGAGACAAGAAGAGAAGAGGACATGTGTGAGAAGAGATGAGAGGCTATGTGTGAGAAGAGATGAGAGGCCATGTATGAGATGAGAAAAGAGGACATGTGTCAGAAGAGATGAGAGGTCATATGTGAGAAGAGAAGAAAGTACATGTGTGAGAAAAGAAAAGAGGACATTGTGAGAAGAGTCAAGAGGACATCTTTAGTCAAATTTTCAAAATCATTTTTTCCTTATAAAACCAGCACAGCTGCATACATATTGAAAAGCTCTTTCCAACAGTACCTCTTTCATGCCTGTATGTCAATTCTAAGCCAAGTTATTGAAGTTTTTGTGGAAAAAATGAACAAAGAAGAAAAAATAAAAGTGAGATAAAACTTGTCACCTTAAAATCGTAAGTCTTAGAGGAGTGTTTAAAAAGTGCTTTTACTTAAAAAGTATTTAAAAAAGACCCTAGAAACCATATATTTTTGGATTCGGGACAACAATCTCTAACTGAATAAAGATGAAATTTTTAGTAGTTACGTAATATCAACTAATAATTGACCAATAATTATTCAAAATGGCCGCCATTTATCATAATCATTACTCAATATGTTCTTATAAACTTTATAACGGTCTTTACATTTTTTTTCCTTGGTACGTTATTGGAAAAAGAAAAAAGCTTTAAATGTGCTAAAGACATAAGCACATGTCAAGCTCAAATTAGAACTAGGTCGCTTATTGAATATTTATATTAATTAATTAATTAAAAAAGAAAATTATTTTTTTTTTCACAATCACCATCAAATTTCGGAACAGATGAATTTTTTTTTTCCTCGGAACAGATGAATTTTTTTCCCCTTAGTCCTGGTGATGTATCATGTGCTTCTCCCCTCCCCCTTATTTTATGTTATTTTGGCCACTATTTATTAACTAAAAATTAATTGTAAACTAATGGTAAAATAGGCCTAAAAATAACCATTGTCACTAAAAGCGAAACCATCTTTACAAATCTGAAGTACACTGACATTTTTCCCCTTACTCACTCTGAATAATCCAGTCATCACAAATGAACAAACAATTTGTGTGGTTTATTTCAACATTTGATTATTTTTATTTATAAAGCATACTGTCAAAGTGCCTTCCACGTCCACATGGGGGTTCTTTTACCTCTACCTTTGACAGCAATTTTTGACTGTCAGGACAAGTGAGTGCCCTGCTCTGCTCAAGTGCAGAGTTGTCCACTTATTCCGGTGGATACTCGGTCCCCAGAGCTGTGTTTGCCCATCCTCTACCGCGCAGAACTGCAGTTGGGATTTTCCCTTCACCGAGTTATGAGACCATAAAGGCATTTCCCAAAACTCTCCGGTACTTTAGAAAGATTTCATATCCCAGCATCTTGATTACATCATTTGCTTCTGCTCTCCAATGCCAATCTAAACACACAAAAAAGTAATCATTAACATACACATATAATAGTAGACAAATTAAAAAATGCACTTGGCAAATCAAACGATTTGAAAAAAAAAAAAGATTACCATTGTATGTGTTGTGACAGCTAAGATATGCAATCGTCAAAAGCCAATAATTTCATTTTTTTTTTCAAACAAATCCTGCATCTATCCACATTCCTTTCTGGTTGGAGTGCCCACAAAGCAACTCACACGTCTGTCTGTAATGATCAAGTTATCACTGGGTTTACATTGTTTACATTGGCTCTTAAAGAAGGAATGTAACTATTAGCACATGATTCAGTGGGTTTTCTGAAAATAGTTCAATTAAAATTGCTAAATATACACCTGAAAAGGAGGGTTTGAAATCTATTCACAGCTGATATATGTTCATACGTCCCAGATGGTATGTAATGATTATTATAAAGTATTACGTTTTGTTTAAACAATTAAACATGTCGTTATAGCTACTCACCATGTCCATTAGTCTATGTTTGACTGCCAACGAAAGCTGCTGTCGATTGGGCTGACAAGCGAGCGTGATGATGACTTGCACTCTTAGAAGCCTTTATCTTTACTGAGCGTCAACTAAAATAAAACTTTGAGACAGCTTTATAATAAAATTACAATTCTGATATAAATTTGTATGTTCCAAAAATAAGGTTTTGATTATTTTAAAAATATTCTATGATTTCTAAATCGGTTTTCTTTTTTAAAGTACTTATGTTTTATTTTTAATCTTCATAAAATGCCAGTTCTTTTGTGGCAAAGTCTACCAGAAATTCTTTCATAGTCATCTTGAAGGTGGCATCTGTTGGTCCTTCATCTTCCTTCCAGTAATACAGCTCTATTACTGTCTTCAGGCTGTCTTTTTCTTTCACGCTCTTTACCATTTCAATATAGACAGTGTCTACTCCTTCTTCATACCAGACGTGTCGCAGTAACACACCTGGCAGTGCATTAGCGTTGTTGAGAATATTTTTCAACTTCTCCTTTGTGTTCAACTCTACATCTTTAAATAGCTCTAGGTCGAGAACTGACAACACTGACTCTGTACGCACAAAGTCTGATAAAAGTTTCTCATGTACATCTCTTTGTGTCTTGTCTAACCTCTGGACATCTTTCTGCTGTCTTTTCTTCTGTTGCTCAGCTTGATGCTGCCTCACCTTAGACCCATAACGAATTGCAAAACGGACCAAAAAGTTTTGGTAGTCGTCATCAAATGACTGTAGCCAGTGCAAAGTTTTGTTTTGCACAGCCTTTATTTTAGCATCAATAAATCCTATGGAGGCATTTGGGGCTCTTTGCAAAGCTCTATCCAACATTGCCATAATTCTTTCAGCCTCCATATTATGAACCGGGGCGGAAGATGTCCTTGCTATCATTTCTTCAGATGGATTAGACAAGGCCCCTGCAAAATATGGCTTAAACTGCTGTTGCAATGTTTTAATAAAAACGCAGATGAAACATTTTTTGCTACTATAATGAAATCTTTAGTAGAATGGTGAAGCTTGGTTAACTCAGACTCCTCCATGTCCCTGTCAAACGCATCAGTTACAGCATGGATCAAGTATTCCGGAGTCTTCTCCACTGACGTGAGATGGCCAAGACATGATGTTATCTCTTTTACCTGGTTGAAAAGAGTGATAAAGAAATATTGTTAAAAAAAATTTTTTATAACAATACACATCTACATTAGTACCCTAATAAACCTGTAAAATAAGCAAATCATATGAAAACACTAGGACAGAGGGAAAGATTGCTGAATCAAGACAAAAATTGAAGCAAGACAAACAAATTGTATCATCCAACTAGCCCCCAGCGAGGGGCCGACAAAAAAATTAACCACAAGCAAATTCTTACTGCTTCGAAGTGTCCTCTTCCATCCTCCTTTGAGTAAAATATCTGCATCCATGGTCCTGTGAGAAAGCGGGAGTACATGCCCATTACTTGCAAGTGTAGAAGGACACTCGGATCAGTCAGGCCTTCATAAATTTTTGCGCACACAAACTTTCCCAGCCTGCATTTTACAAACTCTGTCAGCTGGACTCGATGCAGGTATATCACCGCTGCCATATTGAACATGACATTCAAACGGTTCCCAACATAGCGTTTGAAGATACCGGGATTGATATTCTTCGTCTTCAAAAAGGCTGTGAATGCAGCTGGATCACCAGACCCATCTTTGTACCTGGGATAAAAATTAAAAACGTCTTGTTATGTGCACGATTATGTGATTTACTGCAGGCATTAAAATGAAAATTACATTATTTTTAGTATGATTTCCAGATTTTTCACTACGCTTCATATATGATGATATATCCACATGTTGTCAAACTGCCAAATACATGTATGTTGAATAATCTGCCACAGACATGAAAAAAATGATATAAAATAGATGTCATGAGACATTCTGTACAGGACTTGCTACACAATGATGATAAAAACTGACTAAACATTACCTCAGTTTGGATACTTGATGAATCAGTGTTGCCGCCCGGCAGCCCAAGGAGGATTTCTGACCATCTTGGTCTGTCTTAGTATCCAGCTTACGCAGAGCTTCACGAGCTGATCTGGCAAGGCCGTCTAATGGGTGCACCATACATTTTAAATCGGCCACGTCTCCGTCTCCACAGTTCTCTTTGAGTCGTTCAGACACTCGGTGGTTTGCAGCAGCTCTGTCGCTCATGGTGCTGTGCAGTTTGCTTTTCACTTCTTCCAGGATAGCTGTTGCGGGTAACTGGAAGGCGGCACAGTAGATCTCACAGACATCAGATAAGGCCTCCATTGCATGCTGGTACAGCTCCTCTGCTGATGAACCTGAAATGGGTCTAATATTGAGAGTTAATGATTGCCTACCTAGTATTGTTTTGAGGGACACATGAACTTCGTTATAATGTATACCTGCCTTTGTTGTGGAATCCCAGGCTAATGTGATGAGATCGCACTCGTGCAGCATCTGGCCAGCTTGAATGCTAGCAAGCACCCCGAGTTCGTAAGCCATCTGTGCTATTGTAGTCACACATGGAATCTGAGAAAAAACTTTACCAAAAATTATCCCTGCAACAGAAGACAACAAACGAGAAATATTACCAACACTAACATTGCACATTAAAAAGTCATAAACACACTGCCTAAATCTATAATCATACTTCCCTGCCTCTTTTGTTGTAACAATGTTGTCACTGTCTTCACTGTCTTCCTTAGAATCTGCCTGTTCCACTGCTTCGTTTTCCCAGTATTTACTTCGATCTGTCTCCTCTTGCAGTCTGGTTTTTACATTGTCTAATTCACTGCTAATCTTTTTTTGGATTTCACAAAACTGTTCTTTCGATTGCTTGTACCTCTTTTCCAAATCAGTGTTTTTTTTCTCAGATTGCTTCAGTTTGCTTTCTAATATTCCTTTGGCAATTGTCAGTTCCTTTATTTCTTTCTCATGTTTTGCTTTAATTGACCTTTCCTGTTTCCTGTGCCACATTTCCTGTTCTTGGAACTGTTTGTTCAAATTTGAATGTTTGACTCTCCAAAGTTCAGCTGACGTTGATTTCCTCTTTATTGTCAAATTCAATGTTTTCAGTGACATCTGTTTCTTTTCCTCTCTATGTCGAATTCTAAGTGCTCTTATCTGCAAACGCAAGTGCCTGTTCTCCTTCAGCATGTTCAGACTTGTCCGTTGCTTAGCTACACAGTTGTCACAATCTTTTTTTAAACGCTTTGGTGATGGTGACCTGGAGATCAGTGAAACAGAAAATGATTCATTATGATTATGAATGGAGTTAGAGGGTAACTTGTCAATCCATGGTGTTGCAGAAGTGTGTTGCGCATGGTCAGTTGTATGGTCAGCTGGTGTGAGTGGTGCGGATGAATGATCAGTTTGTAGGAGTGGTGCACATGAATGATCAGTTTGAATGAGTGGTGAACATGTATGGCCGGGCTGCAGGACTGATGTAGATGTTGCAGCTGATGAGCTTAATGATTCACCGGATAAAAAGGATATATGAAAAGGCTGCTGGTTTATCTTCACAATGTCAGCCCACTGAGAGGTGTAATGCCTTTTTTTGGCAGAATGTCTTCTTATTTCACTGACATTTGTCCTCAATCTCTTTTCGTTTATTTGCCTGTTTGGTTCTGCAATCTGTACCATGCCCCTGATCATCGCATAAATGTCTCCATTGGCCAATTTCTCATTGACAATCAGTCGGGCTATATAGCCTCTCTTAACTGGGTACTCCGGCTCAAAGGATGACAGATATGCTCTCATATCAGAAGCTGTCTTTGTTTCCATGATGATGGTGGATGGTGAGCTGTAATAAATAAAATATTTATGCAGTAGTGTAGTTAGTACAGTTACCAAATTAACTTTGCCCCTACCCTACTTATTATTATTTTTACAGTACAGTACAGTCAGGACAAAAAATTGGACACTCCCACCCCAGTAAAGAATTGTGGGGAGAGGGGGGGGGGTATTAATTAGCTGAATCCAGAGGCAAAATGAAATGGGGAACCCAAAATAAATTAAAGAAAACAACTTTCAAGGCATATATAAAAAAGCAAATGCTTTCTTTCTTTATCTAATTTTTAAAATTAAAAATTAATAAAATTATTTTATTTTTATCATTTTTTATCATAATTATTTAAATAAACAAACTAAACTTGTTTATATTTATGTACTGACTTTGTAATGTGTATGTATTTATTGTATTATATATTTACTACATAATAATAATATAAAATATACATATATAACTATATTATGTATGTATATCGTAATTGTATATCTATATAAGATTTTAAGCAGAATATAAACGAGTAGCGTTGTTAATGGTTACGGGTAACATTCCACAAAAATGGCCTTTCTCTCTTAACTCAACTCTTTCGCTTTTGATAGACTACTTTAATTAAAAGATTTCTATACCTTTCTCCCACTACCATAGGGCATAAGACTTTCTTTGTAGATGAAGCAATTGATAACAAATATAAATATCCAAGTATAAATCGTTTGCAGATCATTAAAAAACAACTGTGATGAAATAAATGCCGATAATTATAACACTCTAAAGGCTCAGTATACATAAACAAGATGGACGTCAATTTCTACACACGCCATGGTTTTAAAAGCTCATCTTTAAAATCATGCTGTAAATCTCTCCTATAGTTTATAGAAATAAAATTTCATAAACAGAAGTAAAATTGGATGGAGAATTCATTAATAACAAGCATTATTAGTTGCAAATGTGTTAAAGGTTTGATATAAGTACGAATACTTACGGTTATATTCAAACAAAAGCAGCGCTACGAAATCGCAAGCAAACGTTTTCAGTCCACGCGGGATTTCAAACGGAAACAATGCTACTTGATTTCGGCTATATATAGCTCATCGGAATTCCGAGGTTTCCCGAGTAATGCTAACGAATCGACCTCGTGTGAAATATTTCCAAAAACTGACGGACATTGTTTTGGATGGTAACCAGGTCACTTCCGGTTTTAGTGTTTTTGTTTGGAAATCCCGGGGTGCCGGGTTTTCCAGCTGCGGGCTTTGCGCTAGCAGAATCACAGGCTAAGATTACTTAGCTGTGTGTACACGAACTGATCGTATATGATGTTTCATTAGTCAGTATTATAAGATCAAACACAGGCATAGGAGATCCCATACAGTCATACAGTGATTTGCATGGGGGAAAAAGTCTTTTAAACACCTTTTATTTAAACAACACAATACAAGAAAGCTTATTATATTTCTAGATATTAATAGAGATGATGACTAGCATCTTAGACAGAGACCCAGACAATTCAAAATGCTCACTACTTATTGTCCATATCGACATTTAGAATATTGGTGCGATCCATTCGTGCTTTGTACTCCAAAGCAGCAGCCATCTCAGTGTCGCCCTACCCAGTAAGAGTTGATTGGCATATCATTATCCATGCAAGAGCTCATGTGGCGGCCGTTATCTCTATTCTTATGCTAGAAGTAGTTGAATTAAATGCCTGACTTTCTTCTTTTACTATCTTCCCATTACCTGCGCTGTGTAGGTCCGTCCAGACCACACCCCACGAAACACTAAGCCATCTGTAAAGGTGATGACACCAACTGGTCAAGTGTGCTCCTGGATGAGGGCCCTTACTTGTGCATCAGCAGCTGTTATGGCTTCATTTTGTGCAATACCTGCCTAGTGTGATTATTACCCTATTGTGCTCTTGCACTTTCAGGTGTTTCTGTCCATTCACCACCAACCCTGACATATTCCAGCCGCTAAATTTGGCTAATGTTGTCCTCTGCTTTCCATCATCCAGGACCAGCCCTTGAGGTGCTTACATTTGTTCACCTTAGGCAGCTGTGCAAAGGGTGTTTTATGTCAGCAGCAACACCCAGGTACATTCTCACCTGAGCTATCTTGTGTCTAGTGATCATGTCAGGCAAGTGGAGGTGTCTCTTATGCACCTGAGGATCAGTCTGGTGGCTTTATTTTGGCACTTTCTCTAATCTGGTCAGCTAATGTCCGCTGACTGTGAGGAGGCTTGAGATCACCAAAATATGTCCGCTGACTGTGAGGAAGCCAAAACCTTAGCCAATGAGATCACCAAACCATATCCGTTGACAGTGAAGAGGCCAAAACCTTAGCCAATGAGATCACCAAACCATATCCGGTGACAGTGAAGAGGCCAAAACCTTAGCCACTCAGATCACCAAATCAAGTCCGCTGACTGTGAGGAGGCCAAAACCTCAGCCACTTCTTGTAAACTATGGAGGAAAGTTCTGGTAGTTCATTCTCTTCTAAACTTTGGTCATGTTCCAGAATTTGAATGTTTTTGTTTTTGTGTGACTTTTAGTTCATCACCTCTCAGGCAGATGCACTCTGACCAGAAGAAACACAACTGATTAATCGACCTTTAGGATTTGTTTGTTAGGGTAAGCACTTTGTTTCCAAACAATGGAGCCTCAGGACAAACAATGGAGCCTCAGGACAAACAATGGAGCCTCAGGACAAACAATGGAGCCTCAGGACAAACAATGGAGCCTCAGGACAAACAATGGAGCCTCAGGACAAACAATGGAGCCTCAGGACAAACAATGGAGCCTCAGGACAAACAATGGAGCCTCAGGACAAACAATGGAGCCTCAGGACCTACACAGGGAAGGTACATAATGAGAAGCAAGACATCTGAGAGCATTACGATGACCAGAAAAATCTGTGGTAATAATTGCAGAGACAAACCAAAAGAAATTATGCTGAAACTTTAGGACGTGGAGAAATGGCATCTAGATAACTGATCCTCATATATTGTTGCCGGTACACCCTTTGGGTGAGATGGGCAGAGGGGTGGGGGGGGGGGGGGGGGATCGTTTTTTCTTAAGCACGTCATGCTGAGGCAACTAATTGAGGTTTTACTGAAGTTGGATGTGTTGGGTCGAAATGCACATATATTGCAGCCTAGCTGTAAAATACAACACAGCATACCGTCCATCCTTCTAAGGACATACACAGATGAAGAAACAGAAAAGAAAATAAGAAGGAGAATTGGACGAAGAACTTATACAGAACACAATTACAGTGGGGAGACATAAACATCTGTGCCATCTGGCAAGGAACATGGTAATACAGTAGAGTCTGGATAGGTGAAAGTCGCAGGGACCTAAGAAAATGCTTCCACTTATCAGGATTTCTACTTATCCAGATAGCACACACAATAGAGAAAATTGCCGGGGCTAAGCTGGTCATGTCGACTTAACCAAATTCGACTTATCCGAGTTCGACTTAAGTGGACTCGACTGTATTGTTTTTATAATTTCATTTAGCTCTCTTTGTGCAGTTATATTAATTAGCTATGCTTTAATTCCTTGATAATTTATTATAGATTTTATTTTTTTTTAAATTTTAAACTGAGCTGCGTAACTCATTTACTTACGAAAATGAAAATTGACAGGCAATAAAACTGAGTATGTCACTAAACTCCACATCGTCTGCTCGGGGAAAAGGACGGCTGAAACCAAAGAATATGATTGCTTGGTACTCTTGCTTGTTGAAGAGGTATGTATATATGTGTGTTTGGTTGGGTGGATGGATGGAGGGATAGGTGAAAGAATGGATGAATGTGTGCATATATTCGTAACTTGCTTCTGTTCTACCACAGCCTCATATCTGTTACAGAAAACTGGAAAATGTAGAAGCCTGGACCGAAAAGTGGGGTCTAAAGCTAAATAATTCAAAAAGCACAGCATCACTTTTCTCTCTCTCCCCAAAAAAGAAAAAATCGAAATTCGGATAAAAAACCAGCTCATTCCACAGACTGACACTCCTACCTTTCTTGGCGTTACACTTGATTCGCGACTAACTTGGAAGTCACACGTAGAAGCAGTACAGAGAAAAGCATTCAAGAAGCTTGCAGTGATGAAAAAATTAGCGGGTACCACATGGGGAGCTAACTCCAGAATCCTAAAACAAGTATATACTGTAGCAGTCAGGTCAGTCATGGAATATGCCTCCACTCTGCCCCTCTCCCAGCAAAGACTGGATCTGGCCCAGGGGATCCACATTGCAAGAGAAGCTATGGGGGACCGGTGGCGACCTTAAACGCACAATCCTATTTTTAACCCAGAAGGGACTCAATGTGTAGCATGACTGATGTCGAACGCAGAAGAAGAAGAAGAAGCTTCTGTTATCCTTCCTTGGTCCGGACTTCAGACTGCTTCTTAACCATTGAGTGCTGCAATATAACCTTATGGTTGAACAGGACTTACTGGATTTGTGCATATACATATGTGTACCTGTGTTTGTTTGAATGTCAGTGATTGTTCATGTATGATCGTGTGTGTATACATGCATGTGTGTATGCCTGTTTGTGTATGAATGTGTGGATATGACCAGTGCCATCAGTATTGGAACTCTCCACTGGCTGCTGAAGATGAGGACAGAGCATGCATGGGAATGCCCCGAGTGCTGTGATGTCAATTCTTGACTCAACTCAACTGTTTGGGTATGGTGTGTGTGTCTCCGAGTAGGTATCTGTGTATGAGAGTATATGTTTGGGATATGAGTGTGTGTTATCGGTTGTGTAGTATGTATGTGTGTGCGTACGTGAGTCTATGGGGCACGTGTGCATGTGTTGCTTGTGCACATGCATTTACCTTCCTGCTTTTTCCCCTTGATATTCATATTATGCATTTTTATATGACTTTAACATGCTTTATTGATAAAATACAACTGCTGGGTGAAAAATGAGTGTTGGAAAAGGTTGAATATTAGATGGGCCTGAGTGCCCAATTTGTGACCCTATGAAAATAAAGTTTGTTCGTTCGTTTATATAAGGTTCTCATCTTAGAGGTGTTAGTGAGGTAGCCATTTAAAAACTTTCATTATGATGTCACTATGTTCGTCTGCACGGTGTTGTCATGTGCTTAACACTCTTGACATCCTCAACATTGATAGATTATAAGACAATGTTATAGTAATTAAAATTTCTATCATACCTTTATGTTTTTAAATGAACACCCCCCCCCCCCCACACACACACACACACACACACACAACCAGTATTATCAAGCCTAGTAAAGTAATGTAAAGGACCTTTTTCACATATGTGGTGCATGAAGCATTTAGTTCAGGACCAATGTTTTACTTACTTACTTTACTTTTTCCTTCCACGTATGCCGCTAAGCGTTGTGGGGAGATGCAAGTTCCTGTCATAAGCAAGGCGGGCAGCATCTGATGTTCTGAGGCCATGCTTTTGGCAGGTTTCGGAGACCCCGTCAATCCACCGTTTCCTTGGTCTTCCTCTTGCCTTATATCCTGAGCTTCTTTGGTTGAAAATTTGTGATGTTATTTGGTCATTTTTCATCCTGGTTAGATGTCCAAACCATTTCATTCTTTGATGTTCTATGTAGTCTAAACATGGTGTAGTTTTGACAGTGTTTCTAATGTCTATGTTCTTTATCCTGTCTAGTCTGGTCTTATTCGCTGCTTTACCAATGTTTTAAAGACCAATAAGCACTTGATAAGTGTTGTGGTCGACACCCTTGCCGACCACATTTACTTCCCACAACATTACCTCATAATTTTAGGCTGGGTTAATTTGGTAGCCAAGATCAGTTTTGAAAAACAAAATTCTGGCTTAAAGCAGATTTGAACTCTAGACTTTTGGTCAGCAGGGTATTATACAGTGTGCTCCATTATTAAGCATAGTACATTTATAAAAGATGGATTTCATACATGAATATGTGTTTATGTCTACTCTGTTTTCCTAACTGTAACTTTATAGACAAAGTGAGCGCAGCTCAGAGGATGTCAACAGAGCTTTCTCCCATCTGAAGGAGCAGGAGGCAATGGGGAAGTTCCACCCATCTCTTCTACAGCAGTTGTGTGCCTACATTCATTATGACAAGTTGGATGAGAACACTTTAGGTACGTAGATTGAGAACACTTTAGGTACGTAGATTGAGAACACTTTAGGTACGTAAATTGAGAACACTTTAGATACGTAGATTGAGAACACTTTAGGTACGTAGATTGAGAACACTTTAGGTACGTAGATTGAGGACACTTTAGGTACGTAGATTGAGAACACTTTAGATACATAGATTGAGAACACTTTAGGTACGTAGATTGAGAACACTTTAGGTACGTAGATTGAGAACACTTTAGGTACGTAGATTGAGAACACTTTAGGTACGTAGATTGAGAACACTTTAGGTACGTAGATTGAGGACACTTTAGGTATGTAGATTGAGGACACTTTAGGTACGTAGACTGAGGACACTTTAGGTACATAGATTGAGAACACTTTAGGTATGTAGATTGAGGACACTTTAGGTATGTAGATTGAGGACACTTTAGGTATGTAGATTGAGGACACTTTAGGTATGTAGATTGAGGACACTTTAGATACGTAGATTGAGAACACTTTAGGTACGTAGATTGAGAACACTTTAGGTACCTAGATTGAGAACACTTTAGGTATGTAGATTGAGAACACTTTAGGTATGTAGATTGAGAACACTTTAGATACATAGATTGAGAACACTTTAGGTATGTAGATTGAGAACACTTTAGGTACGTAGATTGAGAACACTTTAGGTATGTAGATTGAGAACACTTTAGGTACGTAGATTGAGAACACTTTAGGTACATAGATTGAGAACACTTTAGGTATGTAGATTGAGAACACTTTAGGTACATAGATTGAGAACACTTTAGGTACGTAGATTGAGAACACTTTAAGTACATAGATTGAGAACACTTTAGGTACGTAGATTGAGAACACTTTAGGTACATAGATTGAGAACACTTTAGGTACGTAGATTGAGAACACTTTAGGTACATAGATTGAGAACACTTTAGGTAGGAAGATTTAGAACACTTTAGGTACATAGATTGAGAACACTTTAGGTATGTAGATTGAGAACACTTTAGGTACATAGATTGAGAACACTTTAGGTACGTAGATTGAGAACACTTTAGGTACATAGATTGAGAACACTTTAGGTACGTAGATTGAGAACACTTTAGGTACATAGATTGAGAACACTTTAGGTACGAAGATTTAGAACACTTTAGGTACGTAGATTGAGAACACTTTAGGTACGTAGATTGAGAACACTTTAGGTACGTAGATTGAGAACACTTTAGGTACGTAGATTGAGAACACTTTAGGTACGTAGATTGAGAACACTTTAGGTACGTAGATTGAGGACACTTTAGGTACGTAGATTGAGAACACTTTAGGTACGTAGATTGAGAACACTTTAGGTACGTAGATTGAGAACACTTTAGGTATATAGATTGAGGACACTTTAGGTATGTAGATTGAGAACACTTTAGGTACGTAGATTGAGAACACTTTAGGTACGTAGATTGAGGACACTTTAGGTACGTAGATTGAGAACACTTTAGGTACGTAGATTGAGAACACTTTAGGTACGTAGATTGAGAACACTTTAGGTACGTAGATACCATGACCTGGATCTAGATCTGGTAGTGTATGTTCGTTATAACGAGTTGCATGAGAACACTTCAGATAAATAGATACCATGGTGTAAATCTAGTAGCGAATGTTGATTACGAAAGTTGCTCGAGAACACCTTAGCATTTCTGAAAGAGGACTTAAGCCAGTTGACAAGGCACATAATGATGATGGACTGTAGCATCGAGGTCGGAAATAAAAGAAGTGCCACACATTTTCTCCATTAACGAAGTGACAAATATCATTTTATTGACCACATCTTGCATAGGGCAAAGGGGTTCTTTACTTTTTTAAACAGCACAAGATTTTTGTGACCAGATACTTTTCATGTATTAGACGCCTCGGGAGTCGTTGTGGTGTAGCGGCTAGACGCTCGCCTGTGGATCGGAAGGTCGTGGGTTCAGGCCCTGATGGAGCAGGACTTTTTTTAAAAAATGACTTTGACTCCCAGGTCAGCTCAGCTTTGAATGGGTACCTGGGGGGAGGGGGGGGGTGTCTTGGGAAATAACGGTGACCAGCATGATGCTGACCACATCACCCATCAAGTGCCAATTGGTCTACAAAATATAGGTCTAGCCCCGTATGCCCTATTATTACAGATGAAGGCGTGGAAAAGGTCCTATAATGAAGACACCTCCATGGTTAAGACGAGCCTATTTTGTTCAGACCAAAATTGAGAAAAAAAATATTTTAAACACATTCCGTGTATAGGTTTTTGAAAACAGAGTCTTAGGACGAATCTTTGGACCTATCAGAGATGCAAACAGCAGTGAATAGAGAGTGAGAAGCAACAACAAAATTCATAATCTGTTTAAATCACCACTGATGACTGGCATCATGAGAGCTAATAGACTGAAATGTTTGGGGCATATTGAAAGTATGTCAGATGACAGAGAAGTAAAAACTGTATACTCGAGGGAGATAAATGGTCATAGACCACGGGCAGACTAAGTAGACGATGGAGAGATAATATCCAGACAGACCTGCAAACACTTGGTGTCACCAACTGGAAAGAGAAGGCCAACCAGAGAGATGTATGGAGGCGGGTGTATCTTCAGCAGTGAACCTCAAGGCTCGGAATGCTGAAGAAAGAGAAGAAGACATTCAGTGTATAAGGTGATCAGTATTTTAAAACTGAAAATATTTGGAAAAATTTGGGAAAACATATCATCTTATATACAGAAATATATGGCAATTTCAGTTTGACATAAGCTCACCAAAACAAACTCGACTTATATAAAATTGTTGCATGTTCTTTGTCCATCACCAGTGATGAAGACCACTTTCATCCAAAGTGAAAGCTGGATGAAAGGGACTTGCGCAAGGACTTGGATTTAAGTGAGGAAGAGTTGCGCAACTCGTCGACCTCACTCTCTCGCCTGTGTCCATCTTGATCCAATGGCAGGACAGTGTCGAGATGATTGGAAATGGACCTACGTGCAGTGAATGACCAAGGCTTCTTAAATGACCTGCCTAGTTTTTAGCTCTCCACAGAGCCTGCTGGTAATTGCCTTTTTGTCTGTTGAACCAAAAAGAGGTTTCATCTGTACAATCGGCCGAGTCCAGTCATTGCATGCAGAGCTTCATTAAGCCTTTATTCTGTAAACTTTTTAAAGTGGTACCAGGTAATATCATGGGAAGTAAAGGTGGCCAGCGTGATGTTGAACACATCCCCCATCTAGGACTGATTGGTGTGAAAAATATGTGTAGCATTATGTACCGTACATGCAAAAATGCATGAAAAGGGTCCGTTGCTTTGTATATTTTAGTTTGTTTTTTTACTGTTATTTCCTTGCTTGCAGTGATACGACAAGGAGAATATGGAAATAACTGGTACACTGTCATATCCGGCAGTCTTGCTGTTTATCTTTCAGAAAAGAACAGAACAAAGGTATTTATGGAATTTAATTATGTGTGAGACATGTTACCTGAAACGCCGTGTGCCGTGATGTTGGTCCATTGTTCAAACTTTAAACCCTGAAACATCCTGGCTACTGAGCTCTGGTAAAGTTTTCATGGGCCCAGCAAGCTAGCAGTGAATTTATTATTGCTGCAAAGAATGCAACGCTTGCCTGCAGATCCGAAGGTTGTGGGTTTGAATCTAAGTGGAGCCGGACATTAAAAAAATATGACCTTGGCTTTCAGGTCAACCCAGCCTTGAATGGATACGAGATTAAAGTCCTGGGAAGTAAACATGACGGGCATGATGCTAACTTTATGACTCACTGAGTGCCGATTGGTCTATAAAGTAGAGGTCCAGCCCTCTCTGCTCAGTATGCCTGAAGGCAGGGAAAAGGGTCCTTTTATAGAGAAGACAATGAGATATAAAGACTGATCAAACGGTATTTGACCGTGGCAGTGTTAGAGAATCTCTACATCAATACAGTGTGTCCGTGGTCTAGGCAGCCAGAAGAGCAAGGAGAAGAAACTTTTATCTCCCTCGACAACCAGAACAGCAAAAGAGGAGTGAAAAAGAAGAAAACGACATACAAGTATATATTATCTTCTTATCTCACAGTACCTTCTGCAAAATCACCAAGTCGTCTTGTCCCTATCCGAACACCATCCGGTAATTTCGTGCAGCAGGGGAAACCAACCCTGAGCTTCATTAACTCAGGTGGGCCCACTCTCTGAAAACGTCTAGGAGCTCGTGGGCCGAAACGTTTGTCGACGAGAGATTACTTATACTGACGATTGGTAGATCCCTGCTGTACATGCTCCCCTGTGGAGTTTCTTCTTATTCTTATATCTGGTTTTCATTCAACTTAAGAGATGTGATTTATAAAGGACCCTTTTTGACATCAGTGGCACATCAGGAGTATCATACTAGCTAGATTTATATTTGTATAGACAAGTCAGCACTTGCTAACTTTCAACACATTGGCAACTATGAATCTCTTTTAACCTCTTTGAGTCTCTCTAATATGCTGTTATATTATGTTATTTCGATTTACAGAACTGTCTCTGTTTTTATTGCCCATGTGATAAACGGTTGAGTAATATGGTAAACATATTAATTCAGTAAATTAGCAAACTAATTCAGTGTTAAATGCCAGTGTGGGTTCGGTGCCTCATTATGTGTTAAATGCCAGTGTGGGTTTGGTGCCTCATTATGTGTTAAATGCCAGTGGGGGTTCTGTGCCTCATTATGTGTTAAATGCCAGTGTGGGTTCGGTGCCTCATTATGTGTTAAATGCCAGTGTGGGTTTGGTGCCTCATTATGCGTTATATGCCAGTGTGGGTTTGGTGCCTCATTATGTGTTAAATCCCAGTGTGGGTTCGGTGCCTCATTATGCGTTAAATCCCAGTGTGGGTTCGGTGCCTCATTATGTGTTAAATCCCAGTGTGGGTTCGGTGCCTCATTATGCGTTAAATCCCAGTGTGGGTTCGGTGCCTCATTATGTGTTAAATCCCAGTGTGGGTTCGGTGCCTCATTATGTGTTAAATCCCAGTGTGGGTTCGGTGCCTCATTATGTGTTAAATCCCAGTGTGGGTTCGGTGCCTCATTATGCGTTAAATCCCAGTGTGGGTTCGGTGCCTCATTATGTGTTAAATCCCAGTGTGGGTTCGGTGCCTCATTATGCGTTAAATCCCAGTGTGGGTTCGGTGCCTCATTATGTGTTAAATCCCAGTGTGGGTTCGGTGCCTCATTATGCGTTAAATCCCAGTGTGGGTTCGGTGCCTCATTATGTGTTAAATCCCAGTGTGGGTTCGGTGCCTCATTATGTGTTAAATCCCAGTGTGGGTTCGGTGCCTCATTATGTGTTAAATCCCAGTGTGGGTTCGGTGCCTCATTATGCGTTAAATCCCAGTGTGGGTTCGGTGCCTCATTATGTGTTAAATCCCAGTGTGGGTTCGGTGCCTCATTATGCGTTAAATCCCAGTGTGGGTTCGGTGCCTCATTATGTGTTAAATCCCAGTGTGGGTTCGGTGCCTCATTATGCGTTAAATCCCAGTGTGGGTTCGGTGCCTCATTATGTGTTAAATCCCAGTGTGGGTTCGGTGCCTCATTATGTGTTAAATCCCAGTGTGGGTTCGGTGCCTCATTATGCGTTAAATCCCAGTGTGGGTTCGGTGCCTCATTATGTGTTAAATCCCAGTGTGGGTTCGGTGCCTCATTATGCGTTAAATCCCAGTGTGGGTTCGGTGCCTCATTATGTGTTAAATCCCAGTGTGGGTTCGGTGCCTCATTATGCGTTAAATCCCAGTGTGGGTTCGGTGCCTCATTATGTGTTAAATCCCAGTGTGGGTTCGGTGCCTCATTATGCGTTAAATCCCAGTGTGGGTTCGGTGCCTCATTATGTGTTAAATCCCAGTGTGGGTTCGGTGCCTCATTATGCGTTAAATCCCAGTGTGGGTTCGGTGCCTCATTATGTGTTAAATCCCAGTGTGGGTTCGGTGCCTCATTATGCGTTAAATCCCAGTGTGGGTTCGGTGCCTCATTATGTGTTAAATCCCAGTGTGGGTTCGGTGCCTCATTATGCGTTAAATCCCAGTGTGGGTTCGGTGCCTCATTATGTGTTAAATCCCAGTGTGGGTTCGGTGCCTCATTATGTGTTAAATGCCAGTGTGGGTTCGGTGCCTCATTATGCGTTAAATCCCAGTGTGGGTTCGGTGCCTCATTATGGGATAAAAAAGAACAGACCCACTGCCTCCCAAAAAACATATCGGAATAGTTGACTAACTGGAGGCTTATTTCAAAGTCAGAGTACATCTGCTCGAGAGGGAAGGAATCAACAGTCAGCATTTAAATATGTCAGATCTGTAAAACAGATGTGCATGCAACGCTCGAGTTCCAGAGCAAGACTTACAAGAGGTGGATGAACAACCAGAAATGTTTACAGCTGGTGATGCGAAGAAGAAGAAGAAGTCAGAGGGAAATTATATAATTCTGATCCATTAATCAGTCATTTTAATATACTTGGCATTTGCAGTATGAACACGAAGAAGAAGATGAAGAGGACGATGAAGATAAAGTGCCACCAAAACTGGCAAAAGATGATTACCATATAGTGGACAGACCAGAGCAAGTCATTGTTCTACACCTTAGAACAAGGCACTGTCAATTTCACAGCCATATGTACACAAAATTTAAAATTGGCAAATCAGCCATGTGACTTAGCACCTGAGACAACAGATCATGTTCTCCAAGACTGTCCTAAATACACCATACCACAGCACATTTTTTTTGCCAAGAGAAACACTGGTGCAAGCTAAAAATTATGGGTCACTGAGTGAATTACAAAAGACAGTGAAGTTCATTCTAGAGACAACACTGCAGATATAGATAACTATTGCAAGTGAATAAAGGAAGAAGAAGAAAAAAAATGTGATATTTTTATCTGTTTCAAGGCTGGTCAACCTCTGTGTGTTCTGGGACCTGGTGCCTCGTTTGGAGAAGGTATCCTCACCCAAAACCCACACCTGGTGAGCGTGGTAACCACCAGCAAAGTGGAGCTGCTCTGGTTAGAGTTCAAAGACATGAAACTTCTATGGGAGGTAGGTACATGCTTCTTTAAGTTTTCACTTAGGTAGTCTGGTTATTGCAGTTTCAACTTCATAGTAATGGGTCACCTAGTAGATTGCTGCGTTCCTGTGCCAGTGAAAATTTCACAGAATGTCCATCACTGTCCCCTGTGAAAAAAATGTGCTCAGACTACAGTCTCAGCCAAAACCAGTAGGATACACATGCACATTAAATTCATAAAGCAACCATAAGAAGTGCCAACACAAACAGACCAGCACTAGAAATGCAGTCCATCATCGATGGAAGCAGCATTGACAACAGATCAGTAGTTGCAATGCTGTTAATCGCATAAGGCACCAAAAGGTGTTTGACAACAAGTAAGTAATCATTTTCTGAATCTACAGTTCCATTTATTTATGTTTGTGTGTGCATGCATGGCATGGGTGGGCAAGTTTTTTCTGCTGTCATGTCTGTTTGTGTGTGTAGATGTATGTGCTGCCTGAGCTACTGAGTTTAGGGCTTGGTGCAGCCCTGTGAGCTGTGTTTTCATGTCGAATACCTTTCATTTGTGCAGCGGTTGTGTCGTGGTATTGTGATATTCAATATGACAGGTAGCAGGTTAACGTGTGAGCTTGTGAAATACTTTATGTAATAATTCACCAACATATCAGGCCCAACTACTTCCACCAACAAAATGCATTTTTGGTGGCATCTGTTGGCTTTGTTGCCTCTAGCAACTGCCATATACATTTACTGCATAGGCATATGTCTGAATTGTGTCGGGACTAATTTTTTGTTCACCAGTTTTTCAAATGGGAAAGTGAGGGACATTTAATTTGATTCTCACTGGCACAGGAACAGAGCAAGTATGAGGAAATCCGATTGCAGTGAAGTTGAAACCTTGACTAGTGTTGAATCTTGAATTAAGTATCGACATTACAGCACTCAGGACACCCCCATAAGCGCTCCATCCCCATCTTCGGCAGCAAACAAAGCATTCCAATTCTGATGGCACCATTAACTGATTGTATATCCGTCTCGCCTTTCCCCTGAGTGTTGAGCGCTGCCTGCTCATTTCCCTACACACAAGCATAACTGGAGAAAATATTTAAAGGATGCTTACTACCCAGGGGCTCTGAAGTGATGCTTGCCACTCTGCACAGAGTATGCCTGTCTTACCTTTCTCAACATGCTCTATAAGTCAGTTACAGTCAAAGTCAGATACCTTGACTAAGACTAAGGTGTGTGTGCATGCATGTGTGTGTGTCTCTCTCTCTGTCTGTCTGTCTCTGTCTGTGTGTGGGTGTGTGCCTGTGTCTGTCTGTGTGTCTGTCTCTGTCTGTCTATGTCTGTCTGTGTGTGTGTGCTTGTTGCATGGGTGGATAAGTTCAATCTCCTGTCATGTCTCTGAGTGTGTGTATGTGCGTGCGTGTGTGTGCTGCGTGGATAGGAAAGTGCAGTTTGCTGTCATGTCTCTTTGTGTCTTTGCGAGTGTTTTTGTGAGGGAAGAGAGAGTGTGAGAGGGAAATCATGAGGGGCAGGATGGGATAAATAGAGAGAAAGAGGGGTGGAGAGAAAAATGGAGGGAAAGGGCAATAGAGAGGGGAGAGAATATTGAGAGGGTGGGAGAGAGAAATTGAAAGAGTGGGAGATAAATATATAGAAGTAGAGAGGGGAAGGAGGGAAAACTAGAGAAAGGGGGGAAGAGAGTAGACAAGTATGTGAATAAATGTGTGTGTGTGAATAAGTGAGGGAGGGAACTCAGTTGGTTGGATAACTGGATTCTTAGGGGGGTATATGTATTCATGTATAAAAGGTCATCTGTCCTGTTCAGTCACAGTGAATAAAATGTTAACACACATTTTATGTTCAACACAATTCTGGTTATCTTTATCAGGTGTACATAAAAAAACAAAGTAAAACAAAAAAGAGATGTCTGTAAATAAGCTTGTACGGACAACAAACATTTAATGTTCTGACTAACAAGACACACAGAGTTTTTTATATAGTGTACTGGAAACTGCAGATGAAATCATTCTGTTTACAATATTTGTCTACAATTTTATATCATGACTAATACAAATTGGGGTGCCCTTGATAGTGATATAAATGTAATTACTTAGCATATTTAGGAGCCGGCATGGTGTAGCGGCTTGATGCTCGCCTGTGGATCAAAAGGTTGTGGGGTCAAATCTGCATGACCTTAGCATACACACATACATACATACACACACATACACATGCATGTCCGCCCACCCACACACACACACACACACACACATACTTGCTTAAGATAAACACTCGCTTAACATGAACAAAGTTTGCTGCTGGCAAGGATGTACATGTATTGTTACAGCATATTAGTCCCCTGTTAGCACACGTTTTTTTTAACACAAACTCTTGATTTTTCAGTGCCTTGGAATTCATATTAACAAGGTTTTGCTCGTGTATTGCATTAAATCATATTATATATTTATCATTTCACAGAAGAACAAAGTGATGATGGAGACTGCAGTCACAAATTTAGCAAATTTGCCCAATTTAAATGGTAAGTCTCACTAAGTGTTTATTGCATGATCAGACAGTCTGCAAGATCATATCTTCACATTCTTTCAGAGTGGGATTGCAACTGTCTGAGAGGCGAGGAACCAACAGTCTGCATTCAGATAATAAGCCAGATGTGCATACAAAACTCAAATTCTAGAACACAACCAAAGTCCAGAAGTGGTCAAACAACTGGAACTTTCTGCCAAAGAACTTCAAAGAAAACTAGCTTAAATGTACTGTACTGTTAAATATTCTTTTTTTGGGACTTTGTTAAAGGATTTCTCTCTCTTTTGTTACTGTCTTTGTTTCTTTTGTTAAAGTTTATCTTTGTCTCCTTTATCCTTCTCTGTCTCCCTCTTTTCTTCTGAATCCTTACCGCTATCTTGGCTAATCATGCGTAACTGTTGTATGCAAACTCAGACTAGAATGGGTTGACAGCATTCAGAAGTCCCCCCTAGAGAAACTATCTTGGCTGTACACACCTAGGTGAGAGGAAATGAAACAGCCCACAGACTGGCCATATCTGCAATGATTAGTGGTGGAAGAAGCCTGGACAGGGCAGACATACCGAGTGTACTGCGTTCTAGAAACATTGAGATAAAGGAGTCAGAGACAATGAACCAGCTGTTGGAAATGGGTATTAAACATAGAAAAGCTCGCAGAAATCGGTTACGAAGCAAAGAAAGAAGATAGGCCAGTTAACTCCTTCTCTGTATGTTGAGTGTGGAGACTGCCTGTATTTGAAATCTAAAAAAATTTTCAACAAATTTCTGTGTATGTGTGTGTGGTCAAAGACTAGCTTTTGTCTGTTCTGCACTTCTCAGATGACATGAAGAAAATTCTGGCTGGCAGAGATGTTGACCCACAAGAGTTGACCCCAAATCCAGCAGCTCCTGTTTCTGCGGTAGGAAGATAACAGTATTGATAAGTAATGTTGGTTGGGGATTCATTGAGAACACTATTCTTTTTCTTCTTCTCACCCTCTTCACTTCCCTGATTACGGCTTCAGGTGTTAAGGAAGATATGAGTTTCTGCTTCCTGCTGTTCTGGCTGCCTCGACCATAGACGCATCATGCTGTTGTAGAGTTTCTCTAATGTTATCTTTCCATCTTGTTCTTGGTCTACCTTGTGCTATGCATTATTCTCCTCTTTTAGTAAATGCCTTGTATGGTGTGGTGTCACAAGGTTTTCTCTCTAAGTGTGAAAAACCATTTGATTTGCTGTTTTTATATGTGATTTAGAACTGGTTCTTTGCCAAGGAACAAGACCATTCTAGAACATTCTATCGGAGTTTACAGCCAGTAAACACTAAGAAGAATGTTGGCCAGATCTCCTGCTCACTTCCTGCTGCACTATTCTCTCCACACCTTTACTATCTATCCCCACTTCCACATTCCTCCTCATGCACATTACCTAATATTAGTTTTTATGGATTAAATAGTTTAGCTACTTTTTTTTAGCTATTTTTGTAGTTAGTTATATCATTATGTGGGATCCTTCGTGGTATAGCTGCTAGGTGTTCACCTGCAGATCCAAAGGTCAGGGATTCAAAACCAGACTTTTTCAAAAATGACATTGACTCCCAAATTATCCCAGCCTTAAATTGGTACGGGGTGAAGTCCTTGAAAATATAGGCGGTTGGCATGACAAGGCAGATGTGGTTGGGACCTTATGGGAGAGCGTTAAAATTTGGGTGAGCAAATGGATCCCCACAGTCTGGTGAGAGTGATGCAGCGGGGAGTGACGAGGGGATCTGGCCGATACATGATGCTCAGAGGAAAGCCAAGACGAACATATAATCAGGATGCTACTGGCACCATTGGTATTGGGACTCTGGGCTGGCTGCTGAAGATGTGGATGGAGCGCTTATGGGATTGCCCTGAGTGCTGTGAGGTTGGTTCTTGAATCAACTCAACTCAGTCTAAGAAGATCATAGCTGATGCCTGAGCGAAGCAGTAATGATAACAACAAAAATGTCAGTATACTGCACCCACAGGGTCAAAACACACAGCACATTGTGGGTGACTTGCGTTATTAAATTGATTTGAATTGATTTAGTTTCCCTATCTAAACTTTAGATGTACAACTATACAAAAGTTGACTGGGGCACATGAGTAATATCCAGTACATATGGTGCGTTGTTTAGAACCAAAAGAGTTACACTTTTAGGTACCGATAAACTGAAGAAAGAAGTAGAAGCAATGCATCAAACACCAATTTATAAGTAATTTAACTGTCTTTTGGCATTGAAAGAGTTCAATGTACAGCCTACCAGATTGTAAATCCTCGAACTTTGTAGCACCGGCGAGGATTTCTGAAATACTTTGGGTAGATTTTTAACTTATATTTTGCCCGGGCTGCACCATTAGGCTACTCTTTTTGATTACAAGGAGTCTGTTGGTGGCAGGGCCTTGTACCCATTGTCCCCATGTGGGTTCCAGGGCCCCGTTGTGGGGAAAAACAAGAATAGACCCACTGCCTACCCAAAAGCATGTCGTAAGAGTCGACTAATTGGGAGCTTCGTTGAAAGTTAGAGTAAATTTGCCTGAGCGGCAGGAAACCAACAATCTGCATGCAAATGGGTCAGACCTATGAAACGGATGTACACGCAACACACAGATTCTGGAACAGGACTGGAGTCCTGAAGTGGACGAACAACCAGAACTTTTTGCCGGTGTTTGCAGCCAATGAACGCGAAGAAGAAGAAGAAGTACCCGTTGGCGATGCTGTTTAGAACAGTCTGCCTTGTGCAAGTATGCATAAGAGTCATACATCTGAATGGTGTTTGTGGTTTTATTTGCACTGGTTTGCTGTCTTTCTGCTGTTACACAGTGCACATTCTTTGAAGAAGTTTGAGTCAGAAGATCCTATGTGCGGTGTGAGCAGTTGTTATATGACTGTGTTTGCCCGGCTTGTTTGCTCAGTTGGTTAAACCTGACAGCGTGGCGACCCAGTGACGAACTCCTTGTGGTCCGGGTTTACGCCTGGGAGTAGGCAGAAAAGTCACACTTCTCCCAGACTTACAGTATCTATCATGTAATCAAGGCCGACGGGTTGCGATATCCATAGTACCGAGCCAAAGAGTTAACAACTCATGGTTTCTGGATATTTAAAAAAAAATAGGATAGTGTTTCCACAAAGTGTCACTATAGGGGCTGATATAATTCTCACATAAGGTGAGTTTTTATATTTGGAACACATTTCCACTGCTGGAACTTACTGCCATGATTTGTGAATGTATATCATTGGACTACATCACAGTGCCTTAAGAAAGAAAATAGGGGCTTTTGAGCCGAAATGCTATAGAAAGATTCTCAGAATACCATGGATCAAGAAGAGAAGGAATACTGACATTTTAAAAGATTTGATCATCAAGGAAGATTGGCTAGTAAACAGCATCTTGTCTTGGTAGCTGAAATATTTTAGCCATATCAAGCGCCATGGCCAATTGGAAAAAATAATAGCAGAGAGCATGGTACCGGGAAGGAGGGGGAAGGAGTTTCTTTCAGGTAGATCGTGATGAGAGCGGCCTTCTGCAAAGGACCTGCTACATGATGATGAGGCTAGTGTATGTTAATTCTAGAAAAATATGGATGGCCTGCACCGAATTATCTACAGATTTTGTACAGTTAATAACGGTTCTAGTTTACACTGTTCCTCTTCAAGTTGTGTTGGTAGTTTCCGAGTTGCTACTTTTTTGATCTTTTGCTCGATTGCTTTTGAAAACATACACCACTCATTTTGTTGCCTACAACTCCTTTGCTTACATCTTCCCATGGTCATCTGCTCTCATATCTAACAGTCCCTTATTTAAGGCTATCATTCCTAGACAGTTGTTACTTTAATGTGTTGTACACTAAGAATTTGTTATGTTTCGAGGCATGATTTTCTAGGGATAACAAATTCTTAGTATACAACTTACGACAGACATCAGAAGGAGACAGTCATAATTTTTTGGCCATGTTATGAGAAGAGGGAAAATGGAACATGTTATGACCACTGGAAAGGTCTGTGAAAGGAGGGATAGAGAAAGACAACGAGAGAAGATTCTTGACAGTCTTGCTGCATGGCATGGAGGTGCACATAAACTGATACATGCTGCAGGAGATCGCGGATTGTGAGAGGTCTGATCACCCACCCCAGTCGGCAAGGCGCTGATGATGATGATGATGATACTAAGAAGTTTTAAAATATTAAGTGTTAAGGCCAGAATGAGTTACACAAGAGACATCATGAGGCTGCAGACCTTAGACTTATAATTAGGATACACTGAGTGAATGTAGAAGTTATCAGTTATTGAAGAATGCAAGAACAGTATGTTGTCTTTGCAGTCACCAAGAAACGCATAGTGAACAAACTGCTTGGTACGCAAAGAATTAACTGGCTCATTTCAATCTCTTTGTAACTTGTTTATGATTAAGATTGCTTCAGAGGTCCCAGACAAATCCCAGCATTCTTTGGATATTTTCTCGAGGTCATGCAGGTGTGTTGGGAAATGAGCAGGCAGGTAGACTGTCTGGTTCTGCACCAGTTGGTGGTGAATCGATGTATGACAAGCTAGGTTTTGTGAGGGCCCTTTCAAAGTGAGTGAACAGTGCTGAGGTACAAACAGATCATTACAGTCTGAGGAGAATGGTGCCGCGAGGAGTTACCAGGGCACCTGGCCGACTCTCAACACACAAGGGAAAAGTGAGACAGATAAGCAGTCAAACAGTTACTGGTGCCATCAAAATTTTAACTCTTCGCTTGCTGCTGAAGATGGGTACGGTGCACTTATGGGAGTGTCCTGAGTGCTGTGATGTCGATTTTTAGTTCAACATTTATGGTTTAGTTGCATTTTGCATTTGTTTTCTTTGGGATGAGTAGCCAAGTTGTTTTTGAGCACTTGCCTCTTTCAAAACATCTGTGTTACTCTTCTTAGCTGTCTAAGGAATTCTAAGGATTCTTCTGTAAAACCGCATCTTTGAGGCCTCAAGATATTGTTTGGCTTGTTTATTAGTTGTCCAGCATTCACAGCTGTATGTTAAAACCGGCTCTGTATAGTTTGTGAGAATTTGATTCCTAACCTGCAATGACGTATTTATTGTACAAAATGTTCTTCATTTTATAAAAGGCAATTTTGGGCCTGTCCTATTCTGTTCTTGATCTCTGTGATACATCTTCCATTGGATTTTATCCATGTGCCCAACTACTACAATTTCTGTACTTGTCCTAAAATAATGCCTCTGACTTCTATTCTATTATACATTTAGTGACTATTATTTTCTTGGAAGTCACCATTACTTATGTCTTCCCGTTATTCAGACTGAAGCCCATTTTATCACAAGAATAGCACACATTTACAGAAATTTATTTAAACAAGCTAGTAGGTATGAGATGGCCTTTTTTCTTTGTTCTTTTAGCATCAACTGGCTGTAAACTCTGGCAGGAAATTCTTTTTATTCATCCACTTCCAGACTCAGGTCTTGTTCCACAGTCTGAGTTTTGCATGCACATATGTTTTACAGATCTTGCTTATTTGCACACAGGCTGTTGGTTCTTTGCCTCTCAAGCAGATACACTCCAACTTTGAGGGAAATCCGTATTTAGTCGACTTCTGTGACATGCTTGTTAAGGAGGCAGTGGGTTTATTCTCTCTACACCCGCTTTCTGAGTTTGTAGCGGTGAAGGAGAGCTCTGCAACACAGTCAAGTTTTTCCTGGTTCTTGTACTGAAATGAAGTTAATATGCAGTATGCTTTCATCTTCTTTTTGTGGTATCCGGGGAGGAAAAAAATAAAAGAGCCACTGCCCGCCATAACAAGCATGTGGTAGAAGGTGACTGGAAAGATATCAAACCAAACAAAAAGTAGAACCAGTCAGCTTCACATTATCACAAACACAGATGAGTGAACACTGCAGCTAGAAAGCCTTTTTCAGCACATTGCATAAATGGACGATGGTACAATAACAAATAAGAACATAAAATCACTTAGCTGAGGTATCTGTGAGAGATATCACAACTGTGGCCAGTTCATTCTCTGACATGTGTTTGAACACCAGAAATTATTAATTAAGGGTATTTCATTTCAAGTCGGAGTGCATCTGACTGAGAGGCAAGGAACCAATAATTTGCATTTAAACTAGCCAGATCTGCATGCAAAACTCAAATTCTGAAACAAGACCGAAGTCCAGAAGTATGGCAGTGAACGCAAAGAAGGAAACGAAAATGATCTACTTGTATCTGTTAATGATACTGTCTGCAGGTGGACTGGATCCTGGATGTGTTTCCCAGGGTTGAATGTCGAGAACAAGCTGTTGGGATGTGCCAGGCTTTGTTAGAAGATGGTGTGCTTATCCATGGTACTGATTTTACTTGTTTTCTTTACAGTAACAATGTAAACAACATTTTAACACAGAAGACGTAAACAATAGATTACACAACTTATTGCCTGGCATATTTTGCTCTATCTTGTCAGGTGCATGCTACAGTAACAATTACATAAATGAAGCAAATTAAATGAATCCCTTTATAACTGAAGAACAAATGCAACAACAATCAAACAGAGAAATGTGTGTCAATTTCGTGTTATTAGTTCCTATCAGAAGCATGTGTTCATTTCATTTCATCTTATTTCATACATTTTTTAGAGGTGTTCGTTTAATACTTTTTAATCTGTTCTCAACAAGTTTTTATTTTTATTTTTAATGATCAATATACTGTTTGTTTTCGTTCTGTTTATAGAGAAGCATATTTTATTTCTGCTTAATATACTTGAAGGGAGTCGCCGTGGAAGAGCGGCTAGACGCTCGCCTCGGATTGGAAGGCCATGAGTTCGCTCCCTGGCGGAACCGGACTTTTTCAAAAGTGACCTTGGCTCCTTGGTTGACTCAGCCTTGAGTGGGTACCGGGTGCAGTCCCAGGAAGTAACGGTGGCCAGCATGATGCTGACCACATCACCCATCTTGTTCCATCTTGTTGGCTAATCAAATTTAGGTATAGCCCTGTATGCCCTATACGCCTAAAGGCGTGGAAAAGGCTCCTTTACTACAATATACTTGAAGGCGTGGAAAAGGTCCTTTACTTTTTTCCTCAATTTTCTTTCAGTCTGTAGGGAACATCCATTTCTGGACAAGTATTTATTCTATCGCTTCCTCGAAGACGACAAGGGTTCATGGTCATTTCCCACTGATATCGATCTGGAAAAGGCTGAAGATGATTTCTTTGATGTTTTGACTTCACTAGTTCAAGTTAGCCCCGATGCCATCATGCGACAGATTCTCAGAAAAACGTGAGTGTGCTTAATTCTTTTGCTCCCATAAGATTTTGTGCAAATGTCATTATTTTTCACTAAATTTTGCCACGAAAACTGTTACCACTTGCTGTGCTGTAGCAGTAAACAATGAATAAAAGTAGTTATGTATACCTTGGACTGCCAGAATAACTAACATTGATTGTCTGGAAATGGCTAATAAAAATAGAACATTATATACAACAATTCCCCGTGTGAGTTCCGGGGCCCTATTGTAGGGAAAATAAGAACAGTCCCACTGGCTACCTAAAAGCATGTCCTAATAGTCGACTACTTGGGAGCTTTCCTTCAAAGTCTGAGAGGCAAGGAACCAGCAGTCTACATACAAATTGGCCAGATCTGTCAAACGGATGTACACACAACACTCAGGTTTTGGAACAGAACTGCAGTGTAGAAGGGGACGAACAACCAGAACTTTCCACCATAGTTTACATTTGGTTTACTAGAAGAAGAAGAAGATATACAACAATGAGAAGGGGTTCTTTAGTCATGTGATGAGAAAAGGAGCACCAGAGAATATCGTGATGACTGGAAAAATCAGTGGTTATAGAGGCAGAGGCAGACCAGGAGAAATGATAGTGGATGGCTAAGATAATGGCATGGAGGAATATCATCAGTGAAGACCAACATCTGTGGAGATGCATGAACGCCTGCGCCAGCTGGCAAAGTACTTCATGATAATAATGTGGTTACCAGATTTTTTTTTTTAGTATTCACTGACCAAAACTGAAATTTAAATTCTTTGTTCTCCAAAATGGAGTCCCAGAACCCACACATGAAGTAGAAGTATTCAGAATTGTTACCTGTGGTTTTGGAGCTCACAGAGGGAGCAACACTGTAACTTACCATGCATGTCATAGGGGGCAGCTAAGGAAGGTTGGCATGGGCCTGGCTTCCTCATATCATAGAAAACTATAGCTTCCTCTACAGTAACAAAATTTGGCGAAATATGCCAGGCAGTAAATTGTGCAATCTATCATTTGTGTCTTCTAAATAGATTTAGTGAACACACTGACAATCGGCACTCATAGAAAGATAAAAGATCACACTAGACACCATACAAATCGAAAGCTTAGTTACCTTGCCGGTTATTAAACCTGTCACCCTTAAATGATGTATGCGCCTCGTGATGGACAAAAGTGGAGGGAATCAGTAGTGAACATGCTGTATTTTTTCCTTGTTATCTGCCACAGGCCGGATGAAAGAAGTCAGGAGGAGATTGAGATCATCTACGAAGAACTACTCCAGATTAAACCTCTTCAGCATTTGTCATACACTGTGAAGAGAGAACTGGCGGGCGTCATCATGTTTGAATCTCATCCAAAATCTGGAACTGTTTGTAAGTCAAAGACCCTTTCTTCTTCTTCTTCGCCTTCACCGGCTGTAAACTCTGGCGGAAAGTTCTGGTTGCTCCTCCACTTCTGGACTCTAGTCCTGTTCCAGAAACTGAGTGTTGCATGCACGTCCACTTTCACAGGTCTGACTAATTTGCATGCAGACTGTTGGTTCCTTGTCTCTCCGTCAGATGTACTACGACTTCGAAGGAAGCACCAAATGAGTCGACCCCTACGAGATGTCTTTGGGCAGGCAGTGGGTCTATTCTTGTTCTCCCTACAATGGAACTCTGGAACCCACACAGGGACTCTTTTTATCCCGTTGCGCATAGGGCAAATGATGCTAAACTCAAATTTTGTGTATACCAATCAGTCCTCGATGGGTGATGTGATCAGCATCATGCCAGCCACCTTTACTTCCCAGCACTTTACCTGGTACCCTTTTTCAAACTAGGTGGACCTGGAAGTTAAGGTCGTTGTTGTTTTTTTTTTTGTTTTTTTTAATGCTTGCTCTTGTATGTTATCATCATTTTTAGTTTCATTTCTTGTCTAGTTTCATTTCTTGTCTAGTTTCATTTCTTGTCTAGTTTCATTTCTTGTCTAGTTTCATTTCTTGTCTAGTTTCATTTCTTGTCTAGTTTCATTTCTTGTCTAGTTTCATTTCTTGTCTAGTTTCATTTCTTGTCTAGTTTCATTTCTTGTCTAGTTTCATTTCTTGTCTAGTTTCATTTCTTGTCTAGTTTCATTTCTTGTCTAGTTTCATTTCTTGTCTAGTTTCATTTCTTGTCTAGTTTTCATTTCTTGTCTAGTTTCATTTCTTGTCTAGTTTCATTTCTTGTCTAGTTTTATTTCTTGTCTAGTTTCATTTCTTGTCTAGTTTCATTTCTTGTCTAGTTTCATTTCTTGTCTAGTTTCATTTCTTGTCTAGTTTCATTTCTTGTCTAGTTTCATTTCTTGTCTAGTTTCATTTCTTGTCTAGTTTCATTTCTTGTCTAGTTTTCATTTCTTGTCTAGTTTCATTTTTTGTCTAGTTTCATTTCTTGTCTAGTTTCATTTCTTGTCTAGTTTCATTTCTTGTCTAGTTTCATTTCTTGTCTAGTTTCATTTCTTGTCTAGTTTCATTTCTTGTCTAGTTTCATTTCTTGTCTAGTTTCATTTCTTGTCTAGTTTCATTTCTTGTCAGTATATTATTACTTTTCATTTTTTTATGTTTCAGTATATGTTATATTACTTTCCAGTTTTCATCTTGCAGTATGTGTTATATTACTTTCTAAATTTAACTTTTAATGCGTTATATTACTTTGCAATATTTGTTTTTCATATCAGCAAATGTTATTTTACTTTTCGGTTGTAATTTTTATTGTGTATATTGTTTATATTACTGTTTTATTAAAATTTTCAGTACACCTTGTATAACTTTTCAATTTTAATTCGTTTACTACTTTTAGAATATTTTTGTATTAATGGTCATTTTGTGAAATCATGTGTCTTCTTTTAAAAGTTTATGAGATGAAAGTTTGTCTGTTGAATGCAAATAAATGTATAACAGTTGTGAAGACATTGACCACATGAACCATCAGGTGATGATTGGTCTGTACAAAGTGGGGCTGATATCATATACTCAGTGGGAGCTATGGTGGCACAGTGGCTACATGCTTGCCTGCCAGCACAAAGGTCTGGGATTCCAATCTGCATTGTTTCAGATTTAGAAAAAAAGAAATTGAGATAGAAAGGACCTTGGTTGCCAGGTTGACCCATCCTGTCATAGGCACCAGATAGAGTCCTGGGAAAGTTAAGTTGGCTGGTGTAACTCTGGCTACATCACCCATTTAGTGCCGTCTCCTCTACAAAAACCTGAGTTTAGCATCATATGCAATAGGCCACTGGCGTTAAAAAAACCCTAACCTTTTTTTCCCAAACCAGACCATAAACTCAGTGCACTTCACGATGCAAAAAAAAAATTAGTGTTTTAGAACTAGGAGAGTCTCTGGGGTGAAGTAGTTAAGCCGTATTCCTCGCTCTGTAGGTTGTGGGTATGCCTTATGGCTGCGTCGTTCACTTCATCAGTGCCATTTTTATGGAGATCCCTGGGGATTATTGCCAGAGCTAATGTGTTGATACTTTGTGCGATGCTTTTGACAGGCGGCTAGCCTTTCTGTGGAAAGAGTCCGGGCTACATGGGATAAAACTTTATGCAGTAAAGCCGATCCTCTTGACTGTAACAACTAACCTTTCAACCTTTGTGAGTTCCGGGGACCCATTCGTGAGAGGGGGTGGGGGAGACAAAAAAAACTGACACCCTCCCCATCCCACACACCACACCCCTCCCCCTCCCACCCGACCAAACAAGCATGTCATATTATGTGATTAATTTAGGGTGTTTCCTTCAAAGTTGGAGTGTATCTGCCTGGGAAGTGAGGAACCCATAATCTACATACAAGTAAGCCGGATCTGTAAAGTATATATACAGGCAAAACTCAAGTTCTGGAACAAAACTAAAGTCCAGAAGTGGATGAACAACCAGAACTTTCTGCTATAGTTTATAACTGGCAGACACACAAAAAAGGAAGGCTCAGCCATGAACATACAAGACTTAAAGCATGAGGCAACGAATCACCACACATGGAGAACTAAGACTTCTGCCCTATGCGCCGCCCTAGGCTCAAGAGAGGAGACTAAACACGAAAAAGTGCTAGTCAGGTTGTTAATGAAGATAGTTAGAGGACAGATCATTCTAACTGGACATTGAACCTTTCAGTCCATGAAATATTACTGAATATTTTTTGCTATTTGAATTTGTTATTGAAGTAATATTTCTTTCGATTTATGTTTACAGTATTCAACCAAGGAGATGAGGGCAGATCTTGGTACATAATCCTCAAAGGATCAGTGAATGTGTCTATTTACGGCAAGGTTGTACACCTATCTTCCCCATGCTTATCATTTTTAACTCTTTTGGTACCAAACAGATTTGCAGCTGATGTCCATATTTTTAAACAACCAATAGGATAAACCATGAATATATTTCTTTCAGATCCCTGTGTGGGTTCTGGAGCCCTATTGTGGGGGAAAAGAATAGACCCACTGCCTCCCCGACAATCACATTATAAGAGTCGACCAACTGGGGCTTCCTTCGAAGTCAGAATGCATCTGCCTAAGAGACAGGGAACCAATAATCTGCATACAATTAAATCAGATCCGTTGAACAGCTGTGCAAGCAACACTGAGTTTCTGGAACAAGACTAAAGACCAGAAGTGGACAAACAACCAGAACTTTCCACCGGAGTATACAGCCAGTGAACACGAAGAAGAAGAAAATGACTTTCAGAGAAGCTAAATACTGTGCAAGCCAGATTTTCTTAGTGTGCTGTGGTCAGAAGTAGAATTTGCGGGAATATATTACATGTTGGGTGGGATTCACTGAAGACCTCATCAGACATTTAGAGAGGTAATTTATTTATTGTTCTGTCCTTATTTGGAGGGGGGGGGGTGTTATAGACCCACTCCCCCTGAACAATCATGTCATCTTCTTCTTCGCATTCACCAGCTGTACACTCTGGCGGAAAGTTCTGGTTGCTCGTCCACTACTGAACTGCAGTCCTGCTCCAGAACCTTAGTGTTGCGTGTGCATCAGTTTTACAGATCTCATTCTCTTGAATATAGACTGTCGGTTCCTTGCCTCTCCGGCAGATGCACTCCGACTTCAAAGGAAGCTCCCCAATTAGTCGACTCTTACGACATGCTTTTGGGGAGGCAGTGGGTCTGTTCTTGTTTTCCCCACAATGGGGCCCCGGAACCCACACGGGGAAATCATGTCATAAAAGGTGACTAATTAAGTTTTTGCTGAAATTAGATGTGGTAGGCTGAAAAGTGCAGATATTGCAGCCTAGCTGTAAACCACAGTACAATGTGTCAACCATCTTTTAAACCCTTTCACCCCAAGAAGCCAGAAAACTCACTATAGAGACACGTTTAAGACACATCTACTGGTTAACAGAATTCACTGCATCTGCGTCTGTACAAACGTTCAGTGTTTCAGGGAATTACTAAATACTAAAAAAAACATCATTTGAGGGGGAATTTTACAATGGATTCATTTATGAAATTTCCTACGTCATATTTGTCCGCTTTGCGTACAGGGGTGACCGAGTCATGAGAGGGTCAAGTAGTGTTATAATAAATGACAGAATAAATAAAGTATGTAATTTTTACCTAGATCATTGCAAATTTTATAATGGAAAGAAATTAAACTTCTTATAGGTAGACCAAATTAGTGAGTTGAGTTGGGTTGATTCAAGAACCGACATCACAGCACTCAGGCATTCCCATAAGCGCTCTATCCCCATCTTTAGCAGCTAGTGTAGAGTTCCGATACTAATGGTGCCAGTTGCATTCTGATTAAAAATCTGTCTTGACTTGCCTCAGAGCCTCGAATATCTGCCGGAACCCCTCGTCACTCCCTGCTGCATCAATCTCACCAGATTTGGTGATCCATCTGCTCCTATGAACTGTACACGTTTTCCCACAAGGCAATAACCATGTCTGCCTTATCATGCATCAATATTTCACTAAGTTGTGCAGAGCCAGCCAGTCTGTCCGCCTGTTCATTTCCCAACACACCGGTGTATCCCGGAGAAAAAATCCCGACAATACACCCATGTACTCCGTAGTGAAGCATGCCACTCTGAATGAAGCATGCCTGCCCAGATTAGTGAAATCTGATCAGTGGGAGTGAAGATTGGGAGAGTGGTTGCCAACATGGGGTGAGGATGAGGGAACAAAGCTGGAAGCGATACGGAAAGGAATTAATTAAGATAATATAGAAAATATACATAATAGAAAGGGTATGAATGTGGACATATCCCTTACCTGAGAGTATCTAAGCGTTCCAATGGTCTTGATGCTAACAGAATTGTTAAATGGCACTATGCATATATGAAGGCTCAGTCATTTCGATTTGAAATCAGGTAGACACAAAAATACATTGCACAGTTGATTGCCTGCCGTATTTCGCTGTACTCGTCAGCTGCATTACTACAGAGTTAAATAGCTTATTTTGAATCACAGACGTTAACCTTTTTTGCTGAAATACAAAATCACATTGTTATTGTCAAGTTTGGCTGTGCATCTCCCTACTGTAAATTCAAGATTAGCCACGTGATTACCATGGTAACTTCAATTTTATGCCGTGATCTTTTTGTTTACAAAAAACAGGAGAGCTCAGGTTTATTGAAATGGCCTCGGCCAGTTTTAGCAAATGTCTGTTCACTGTGTGTTATTTTGATTTAGGTTCTTAATTTGCTTGTGTGATTTTTCCCTATGAGTGTTTTGTTCGCCTTCTTTTGGTTTTAGGGTGTTGTCTGTGTTCTTGGAGAAGGTGATGACTTTGGTAAACTGGCTCTGATGAATGATGCACCAAGGTGATTGAAAGCCTGCATAAGTTGACTTCAATTGTTACATAGCAGTGTAAAGTTGTATACTTGACTAATTGTTAAGGACTGGAAAATTGTGCAATTTGACTTGAATTGTAACAGACTGTGGAAAGTTGTATAACTTGAATTTTTACAGAGCAGTGTAAAGCTGTTTAATTTGACTTAAATTGTTACATAAGTTGGACAGTTGTTTAATTTGACTTAAAATTGTTACGTTTGGTGGAAAGTTGTATAATTTGACTTAAATTGTTATATGCTGGAAAGTTGGGTCTGATTTGACTTAAATTGCTATGTACTAAAGAAAGATGTCTATTTGATTAGAAATGTTATAAACTGGAAAGATGTGATATAATTTTAGTTAAGCTGTTGCAGACTAGAAAGTTGTGATATAATTTTACTTGAAAGCTGTCATATAATACAGTGGACCAGAAAGCTGACATATAATTTGACTTCAATTTTTACAGAGCTGCAACCATAGTTCTTGCTGAAGATAACTGCCACTTTCTGAGAGTTGATAAAGATGACTTCAACAGGATTCTCCGGGTAATAGACTTCTTCCTCTCATCTTTCTTTCTTCATCTACTGGTCCTTTCATCCAGTTACTCTTTTTTTTCTGTTCCTATTCCATGTTTATTATGTTCAGGAAGAATATAAACAGGAAGAATATAAATGGTATTTATGTCTCTTGAGGTCCGATTTACATATGAGCCCAATAAGTTTATATCTGAACTCCAGCGGACCCTCTTTATATATATCCATATATTTTTTACAACTATGCTCTTCGGCTGAGATTTCATATGATCTTTTTTGTGCTTGTCTTTTTCTCCTTTCTTTTCGGTCCTCAGTCTTTTCACCCCTCACTGGTTCCTCTCTTTCATATTTCTTTTTAGGTAGGATGTTTATTTATTTTCTGTCTGTTCTTACATCACTTTATATAGGATGTTGATTTATTTTTGTCTGTCTGTCCTTGCATCACCTTATATAGGATGTTGATTTATTTTTGTCTGTCCGTCCCCTTACATTTTGTCTTCTATATATCGAATAGGTTTGTAGTGGTTTTTTTTTTTTTCTTTCACTAAGAGACAAGCATTTAGATCATCGTTCAATCAGTCAGTCAGCATGTCCATAACAGAACATTGCACGATCAACAGTTTTTTTTTTTCTGGCTAGGTCTCCAGCCCTATGTGCTTTCATAGCCATTGCATTTTTAGTCCTGTATCCATGTTTATTGAGGTTGGCTTCTGCCAAGTTTTTTGGAAACTCCACCTTCCATCACTGTTCTCTCCAGACCACCACGGCGCTTGGCATAGCCAAAATATATAAGCTTTCAGGACAGGATGCTGTTTATGAGCCAATCTACCGTGATGTTCAGGTCATGCAGGATGTCTATGTTTTTCTTCTTATTGGTCCACAGCATTTAAGAATCTTTCTTCAAAGATTGAGTGAGAGTCCATGACTCTCATCCATAAGTTACCATGGGAAAGATGCATAATCTCAGAATTTGTACTTCAGTGTCTGTCCTTACATCACCTTTCATAGAATGTTGATTTGGAAAAAAAAAACATATCATCTGTGCTTACATCATTAGAATATTGGTTTTCAAAACAATGTTTTCCCGTACTGAATTTAAATAATGCGGATACAAACAATACATTGCACAATTTATTGCCAGGCATATTTCACTGTATCTTCTTCCATAGGACGTCATCTACTTAATTCCGGACACATAATTGACAGACAGTGCTTTCTGTGTGGTTTACCACACTTTGAACAGGAGACTTTTGAGAATCGCCGAAGCGTTAATAATAAAAATCAACTACCCCCTCCTTTGTAAGCAGACGGAATTTATCGTAAATTTGAAGTTACCCTGGTAAGTCACCTGACTATTTGAGCTTCCATCGGCCATGAAACAGACGCAATGTTTTGGAAGGAACTATTCGCATTTCAGTTGAATTTATTCAGTTTTGTGCTTTATTTTATGTTGATGTAACTCTGTAGTAATGCACCTGATGAGATACAGTGAAATATGCCTGGCAATAAATTGTGCAATATATTGTTTGTATCAGCATCATTTAAATATTGGTTTTGTTTACAGAGAATCAAGCTTATTGTACGTCCTTGCTTCACCTTATATAGGATATTGATTTTTATTCATCATCATCTAGTGACAGATGTTGAATCTGAAACTCTGGATTCCATGGCTCCCTGTTTGGGGGGACAAAAATAGACCCTCTTCTTTCTCCTTAGTAAGCTTGTCATAAAAGGTGACTAAAAAAAGGATTTGCTGAAATTAGGTGCAATCTCAGCCTTGCTGTACACACAACACAGTGTGTTAACTGTTCTTTTAATGGCAATCACAGGTAACTTCAAATTTATCCTGTGATCTCTTTGTTTACATAAAACAGAAAAGTTCAGTTTTATTGATACAGACAAGAAGGAAAAATAACATCAGAGCACTTTACAAAAGCACGACCTGTCTATGGCCGAGGCAGCCAGAAGAGCTAGAAGCAAAACTTTATATCTACTTCGACACCTGGAGCGGTGAAAGAGGAAGTGAAGAAGAAGAAGAAAAAGGTTTATAAATCACTTGTTGTTAACACTAAAATATATCCCATATAAAGGATGTTGAGGCCTACACTGTGAGGCTCAAGGAGCACGGGCAGGATGTACTGGTGTTGGAGAAGATTCCTGTGACTGTGGACATGAATGGTTCATTCCATTCAGAGTATAAGTATGTTGTTGATAATTGTCTTCTGAAAGTTTTTCAAGTCTTTGTTATGTGGACTTTTCTTGATTGTTGACAACTTAATGAGACTAAATCTCTTATGTCCCTGTTTTTGTGTGTCTAAACTCTGTTGTATCTACATCTGTTGTGTCTACTTCTCACTGTGTCTACATCTCACTTTGTCTACACCTCACAGTATCCACACCTCACTGTGTCTACATCTCTTGTATATAGGTCTCACTGAATCTACACCTCATTGTGTCTACATCTCTTGTGTTTAGTCCACATGTCTTATATCGACATCTCACTATGTCTACATCTCTAATGTCTGCACCTTTCTGTGCCTACATCTTATTGTGTCTACATCTCACTTTGTCTACACTTCACAGTGTCTACATCTCATGTGTCTACACATCACTGTGTCTACATCTCTTGTGTCTACACATCACTGTGTCTACATCTCTTGTGTCTACACATCACAGTGTCTACATCTCATGTGTCTACACATCACTGTGTCTACATCTCATGTGTCTACACATCACAGTGTCTACATCTCATGTGTCTGCACATCACTGTGTCTACATCTCATGTGTCTACACATCACTGTGTCTACATCTCATGTGTCTACATCTCATGTGTCTACACATCACTGTGTCTACATCTCTTGTGTCTACACATCACTGTGTCTACATCTCATGTGTCTGCACATCACTGTGTCTACATCTCATGTGTCTGCACATCAATGTGTCTACATCTCTTCTGTCTGCACATCACTGTGTCTACATCTCTTGTGTCTGCACATCACTGTGTCTACATCTCTTGTGTCTGCACCTTTACAGTGAAAATCCTCTGCTCTGTTTTGCTCCTTAACAAGCATGTCATAAAAGCTTATTGCTGATTTGTTAAGATATGTTTTGCCAAAAAGCACAGATATCATGGCCTAGCTGTGAACCACAACACAATGTGTCACCCACCCTATTAAGAAGTTTGGAAAGATGCTTACTGAATAAACACAGAACTGTGAGTCTTGTAATCTCGCTTCATTCTTTATAGCATATGTCCTTCTACTGCAGGTATTCGGTGATGGCAGGCACACCAGAGAAGATGCTAGAATATCTTCTGGAGACTGGCATGGAAAAGAAAAAGGAGCACCCAACTTTAGGTCAGTTTTCTTCTGCGTTTCATTTCTGCTTTCAAATGTTGTTTCTTTAACTCTTTTAGTCCCAAGTAACACCCGGTACAGGCATGAATTTACCCCTTTGATTACCTTCCATAGCATAATGTACTCTCTTACTTTTACTTTTTGGTCAGAACATACTGGAGAAATCTGGCTTTTGGTTACTACAACTATGTTGATTGCAACTTTAAAAGTAAAGCATTCATGATTTTGCACCATGATTATTTTGTCACTATTGTTATCTCCTGTGAAACCCTCTGATACTGAATGAGTTAAATAATGCTAACACAGACAGTACATGGCTTCATTTTTTGCCTGACATATTTCACTGCATCTCATCTTGATATGTGTGGTGTTAAGCAGTCTCAAGGTTTCATTGACTCCTTCAATCCATTTTCTTCTTGGTCTTCCTCTCCCTCTTGATGTTTCAATTTTCAGGTTGTACGCTGTTGCTGCTGGCATTGTTAGTTTCATTCTCATTAGATGGCCAAACCATTTCATTCTTTGTTTCTCAATAAATTTGATAATGGGTGTTGTTCCCATAGTTCTTGTGATCACGTCATTTCTCACTCGACCTCTTCTGATTTTATTCACCTTTCCAGTGAAATACACAAATCACATTGTCTAGTTGTGTGTGTGTGTGTGTGATTTTAACATTAAACCTTAAACCTTTAACTATGGAAATTAAAAATTTACCACATGCTCTGTTTGTTTGCAGAATTCAAGTTTTTTTCATTTTTATTGTCACTGTTTTTGACAAATTAAGTACATGTCTATTCTATTTGTGGTAAACAACACGGACGGCACAGTCCCTATCGGTTACATGCTGGAGTCAAGTAGATGGCTTCCTGTAAAAGAATTGGAAGTTTGGCCAAATGTTTTCTACACACACATATATATATATAAATACAGATGAAGAAGTCAGTGACCACATAGACACGTTTTGATGTATAAGGTCCATTTGTGACTTCTGTTGTTTGCAATTCAGGAGAATTACTAACGGATGACCAGCAAGAATTTGAGGGTGTTAAAGTCTGAGATTGAGAGAAGAAAAACCCTGGATGGATTGACAGAGTGGCACTTCAGAGGAGCTGAGTTGAGTTTTGTTAGGAACTAGCATCACAGAACTCAGGATATTCTCATAATTGCTCGGTTCCCATCTGTTGTGAAGTGAACAAGTCCACCCCTACACCTTCGACTATTCGTGACGTTAACCCCCCTAGCGGGCAGGTCACATTTCAAATATAGACCTGTCTGGTGGGTATTTAGTCCCTCATATCTATTTATACCTTTATCTGGCGTAATAGGTATTTCTATAGACTCTAGATGTTTTGTGAAGTTTACATTTTCAAACTTACAGTCATGGGGTAGATATTTTCTGAATTAATATTCAGAATTCCGAGAAACCTTTTTACTCCTTGGCGTACTAATCTGGGCACTTCTTTCTGGGGACGCGACGCAAAATCGTTCTGCCTCATTCTCTGCCAGACTTTCTTTGATTAAATTTTAGCTCATATATAATACCAGTTTAATCTTTGGAGGAATCCGGGGCTTGGGATGATACCTCCCTGGAAGTCAGGCAGACAATCAGCAGTCTAATCAACCACCATCCACTAAAGTCACCTACTACCACAACTCCAACATGGCAGGAGCTTGTTTGGGCTCCAGTGGCTAAGAAACAGTTGTTGCAGGTCACCCATTTGTCATCCATCAAGGAGAACCTTCCTCAGGAGCTTTGTCGAGCTCCAGTGTACAAACTCTCTATGTGTTTACCAGGGCAACCAGAAAAAAGGAGCAGTCCAATCTAATCATGGACTGAGGAGTGCAGTGACACCTACCAAACTTGGATAAGTACTCTGTGATGAAGTGCCTCATGCTCTATTTACAGGTCCACTCGGAGTCACGATGATGACACCATCTTCAGTAGCCAGCGCAGTTCCTTTTTCCATCTTACCAGTAGTATCTCATTGTATGTCTGTCCCACCTTCCTCTGAGTGTTGATTATCGGCCACATCTCCTTATCACCCCTCGCCTCAGCATTTGCCTAGAACGTGATATGTGTTTTTGCTTCGACACCGTTTAATCATTCTTCTAAAACCTTGATCATTCCTAGTTGTCACGCATTAGTTTACCACCAAGTGGTGCAGTACCAGCCATTCTCTCTGCCTATTTATTTCTCAACACACCTTCTTTCCCTGAAGAAAATATCCAGCAAAGCACTTTAGTTGAATGATCACCTGATCAAAAAACACTTGAACATACCACACATTTCTTTTATGACAGCAAAAGCTCCGTTCTCCTGTCTCACGCTAGAATTGATCTCTGAGTGATAGCTGAGGCGATGAAAACTGATAAGGATGGATAAGATTTGATTGTATTTCCATTCCTCAGATACATTCCTGGATGATTTTCTGCTCACCCACACCATCTTCTTCCCTGTTGATAAGTTGTGTGCAGCCATCATGAACCAGTATCCTTGTTTGAAATATTGAATGCTTCTGAAAATTGTCTTACAGGTTTTGTGTGTGTGTGTGTGTTTTGTTGTTGTTTTTAATTTTAAAAAAAAATAATGAATAAGTAGCTGCGTATACAGTTGCCAATAATAATAATGACTTTAATTTTATTTCTGACTGTAAAACAGACGTACCATTTCTTCCATGTTTGATGATGACTTTAACTGAATATTTATGGTAAAACAGACTTACTATGTGTTCCATGTTTCATGACTGTAACTTTATTAGGATTGTAAGTTGCATATCCTTTAAACAATGTCACAAACCAGTCTCAGTTGAGTTGAATTATGAATTGACATCATAGCTCCTGGGACATTTCCCATCCCCATCTTTGACTCCAGCACAGAGTCCCAGTTCAGTGGCCTTTGATAACATCTTGGTAATCTGGTAATCTTAGTTTCAGCTTCATAGCAAACGGGTTACCCATAGTTGCTCCGTCCTGTGCCAAAAAACACACAAAATGTTTATCACAGCTCAAATGAAATCTGCAGCTCACAGTGTCACACCATGCACTCAACTTAGAAGCTGGGCAACGAAAATTTATCCTTCCAGTCTTCAAATGGAACAAAAATGCAACAATGATCATCTGGCAGAAGCAAAAAAATTTGCCAGGGCTAAAAAAAGTGGCCGTGCCTAGCGTCCATTTTGACCTGAAATATTATGTGAGAGTAAAAACAGTCACCCAAGCAGTACCCTCACTTTTAACTTAGGACATTACATCCACCAGCAAGCACCTGACTTCCTTCGTTAACGACTGTTCACCCAACAGCCATGCAGTTCTTTGGCACGCAGGAAACACCTTGAACTTGGGTTTCTGACTGCCGACTCGGACTACCAATAACATCTTGCTTGTCATTACTCAATTTACCATCAAATTGTGCAGAATCAGCCAGTCTGTCTGCACGTGTTTCCCAACACACCTGCATGACGTGGAGAAAACATCCAAAGGTCGCAAACCACCCAGGATCTCTAATGCGACACTTTCCACTCTATATGGAGTATACCTGTCTCTGCCTTTTTCAACATGCTCTGTGCATCAGTTACAATCATGATATGTGTGCAGCAACACCAAGTGCCTCATATTCTGCAGTCTTGCTAGTATAAGCATTGTGGAGAGTCTGAAACTTGTTCGGACACCTTGACCCACTCCTCTCCTCACTCAAATTTATCAAGCCTGCAACATGTCCAATTGTGTCTTCAGCTTGCGCCATCCAAGACCTTCCTTTCTTCAGTCTGTGACCCTTAGCTCTACCCAGGGCCTCATGCAGGAGGTGCTTCTTGTCTGCAGCTACTCTGAGATATGACTTTGCCTGCAGAACATTGAGCCTATCTGCAATAGTAAGCAGTGCAAGTATATATCTCTCGGACATCCCAGAATTACCAGCATGGCTTCATTCTGTATGTGTTCCAGTTTCATCTGCTGACTATTCGATATGGTAAGCTTTCCAAGTCCATAATCTATCACCGACAGAATCACATGCTGGAACATTGTGAACAGCATTCTTTGTTCCATGTCCATTGCTGCCATAATCTTGAGAGAATTAAGTTATTTTTGGCATTTCACCGCAACTGCCTCCACGTAATCCCTATAGGACAGGCTTCTATCAAAAGTGATACTCAGGTACCTCAGTTTGCTTTCTCTTTTGATGTTACTGTTAATAATTGTGAGGCTTGGAACATTAGCTCTTAAATTGAATTGTCCAGAGAACACCACAAAACACCGGCCTTTTCTGGGTTGATGACAGCACCTAACAGCACCCTGGTATGTAAGAATTGGGAACTCTTTTCATAACCCCTTGGCTAGAGAGAGAGAGAGAGATAAATACCTGGATGGCTCTGCCACATGGATGGGACCAGACAAGAACATTGATCTTAGGACCTCTTCCGTGATTCCGTGATCATGTGAGGTAACCCCCATAAGCGCTCTATCCCTATCATCAGCATCAAGCGAAGAGTTCCTATTTCGATGGCACCAGTAACTGTCTGATTGTATATCCGTCACGCTTTTTTCTTAAGTGTTGAGTGTGGGCTAGATCCCCTGGTAACTCCTCGCAGCGCCATTCTCCTCATACCGTAATGATCTGTTTGTGCCCTCCGCACTGTTCTTTGACTCCAAAAGGGTCGTCACAACATCTAGCTTGTCATACATCAGTTCACCACCAAGGGGGTGCAGAACCAGCTAGCCTATCTGCCTTTTTATTTCCCAACACACTAGCATAACCTGGAGAAAATATCCAAAGGACGCCAACTACCCTGGACCTCTGAAGCAATGCTTGCCACTCTGCATGGAGCGTGCCCGTCTCCACCTTTCTGAACATGCTCTGTGAGTTGGTTACAATTATGACATGTGAATAAGCCAGCAAGAATAGAAAGAAGCAGATATTCACCTATTTTCTAAAAACTATGTACTGCATTTGTTTCTGGGGGTATAAATACAAGCAGTTTAGTTTCCTTCCTGTCTTCAGCTTTGAAATAGTGTTATTGAAACCTGTTACGACCTTGACATGTTCACTTAGCTACCATTCCAAGACCAGTTCTAGAGCCGGACAAGAGGATGGAGACTTTGTGCTGTCACAGAAGAAATGTGTGATACAGTTTGTTATAGCCTGGCACGATATTAACCCGGACACATTCTCGGACTCCCCAACACTAAGCAGCTTCCTAGAGGTTTTACCGCATTTTTTTTCCTCATGCTGTTTGTCACATGCTTTTTTCCTCTCATTGTTTATGTCATTTTCTTGAATTTTTCTCATTGGTTTATCATTATTTATTTTTTGTTTTTTCAATTTATCACTCTCTTATTCTATTATTGTCGTTACATTATATTTGACTCTCATTATTTTTACATTTCTGTATTTTGTCAGTGATTTTAACATCTTTTTTCATATTGCTTTTATTATTTGTCACCTGTGGTTTAGATGTTCACGTGCGTTGGTGCCTTAGATCTCAGCTGCGGACAGCAGACGATCTTGTGTTGGTTTTAACAGTGGTTTCAAGAGCCGACAGTTCAGTAGGCTGCTGGACACTGGTTAGTTGCGTATCCTTTACAGGATGTTGCAGAACCCCAGCAGCCCCTGGCTGTTGTGTGGTTTCTCTAGGCAAATTTACGTCCATTAGTTTGCCATTGCTTTCTAGACAGTCTGCTCCATGAAACCACTGTCGAAACCAACGTAAGGCGCATCGCCCGCAGCTGGGATTGAACCTGGCACCCCGGCATTGCGAAGCGTTCGCATCGACTTAACCACAGAGCCGACGAGCTGGAAACTACTGAACATAAATCTGCATAGTGAAATCACAAACAGTAGAAAAAAATGCAGGGATTGTTATCATAAACCTGCTTATCGCCTTAACGGCAACGGCTTATTGGCAGCTCCATGACAGAAATGTCTGTCCTCAAAAGCAACTAAACCAACACTGTCAGGGCATACACATCATAAAGTGCAATGCCGACTGGCGTGAGCGATCAAGCCTCCCCACAATCAGTGATCTACGTGTATCAGTTTGTGTGTTGAAACCCCCACATGCTATGACAAAAGACTCAAAAATCTTCTCACGCTGTCTTCCTCCATCTCTCTTTCCACAAATCATTCCAGTGGTCACAACATGTTCCATTGTCCCTCTTCTCATAACATGACCAAAAAATGATGACTGTCTTTCTGATCAGAGCACACATCAGCTTTTAATATAATTTACAGCAGGCAGTCGACAGTTGGCCCTAGAGGTGGCTTGTTAACTCTACCCCAACCGCCCAGAGTGCTTTACTGTCGCCACTCATACATTGGCCTTCCATTTGTTCCCAGATCTGAACCAACAGCCTCCAATCCAGGCTCTTTCCTATATTTCTGCACCTTAATCCATGACTGGTGCGCTACTGCATGGCTCTAGCTAGTGTGATAAAGCAGTCCACATCACTGCACCGAGTTGCCTTTACTGACTAACCCCCTTTCATGAAACACCTCGCTGGCACACATCTAGGTACGTGAGTGAAAACCACTATAATTAAACACAACAAACTCTCTATTACACAGCCAATACACTGCCCATTCACACTTGAATTAATATCTTCAGTTGTGCTAGATTGAAAAATAGAACGCTATCACAAACTAACCCTCGCTTACTTAAATCAATAATGGAAACACCTACCCCTCAAAACACAACCCGTCATCTCCAGGTCTCTCAGCCAACTCCCCCGAAAACCCTTCATTCAGTCTGTTTTGTCCAGTCTCCCGATAACCGTGAACTCTATCAGTACCCTGTGAATCCTACAGTCTCCACTTGTCTACCACGCTTTCGTAGTCGTGAACTTCTGTGTTGAAACGCAGAGTCGCTAAGCGGTCATTTAAGTACTGATTCTGTTATTCACTATCATCACCTACACTCATCTCATAGCCACACAGACTCTTGACAATTGGTTCTGCAATACGCAACTAAATTTTAAATGTTATAAATATCTTTTATTATTCTCATTTCTTTCTAAAAATCATTCTTCTTCTTGTTACTTCCTGCAGCTACTTCATTGTTGTGTTGTGGGAGGGGGATGTAAGCATCTTCTGTGTGGTCTTTCCCATGTGTTGTATAAGCTGGTCTTTATTTGCTTTAATCTGTTTTGGATGCCATTGTTCCATCTTCTTCATGGTCTTCACCTTGCTTTATGTCCATTTGCTTTTATCATTTTGTTTAACCACATTGCTATTATTATTCTCATCTTTATTCTCTATAAAAAAAATTTCTCCTCTTATTGTTTTTACATTGCTTTTATCTTTCTCTTCTTTCCCCTCATTGTCATTATCATTTTGTGCATATTCTTTACAGCAGAGCTATTCATCCCGGGCCATGGGCTCGAGCTCCAGTGTAGAAAGATCATTAATACAACACATCTGGTGATGATCTGTGGGCCACTTGCTAGGCCTCCACGGGCCAGATTTGGCCTGGAGGCCACCACTTTAATAACCCTGCTTGACAGGATGCCACATTTGTTGGCTGTTTGTAGTTTTACAAAACTGCTGATAGAGACGTCTGGCGATCTCTCTGGCAAACCTCTACACCCCAAGGTAGAAGAGGAGCGACTAAGTAAGTAAGTTGTAGTTTTACTAGACAGTTGTTTGTTCAGAAGGGATTCCCATGATGAAGACTTTTGGCTGACACTCTCAAGGTCATGCCTTCCTTTCATGGTCTGTATCATTCGGTTCAAAAGTGCAAGTTTTGCGGAGATACCTGATGAATGTCACTGGAGCTATGGAGTGGGGTGATCTAGGCAGGCTGCTGTCTTTTCCTCAAGGAGGTTGGAAGTTAACTGATTTGACCATGTAATATTAACTTTTTCAGTACCCATAGTCATGGAAACTAAATCAACCCAACAACACAAGTCACCCACAATGTGCTATGTTTTTGGACCCTGTGGATGCAGTGTACCCATGCTTTGGTTTTTGACTGAACAAGTAAAATCTCCTAGATGAAGATCAACCTGACATACAGGTCTCTTATCAATAGAATTAGAATAATCAGATCAATCAGAAAGCCACCAAAGACGATTACCATATTTTTGACAGACCAGAGCAACATTATTCTACGCCTTAGAGCAGGACACAGTTGACTTGGCAGCCACTTGTATACAAAATTGAAAACACTAATGGAAGCCAAACTTTGCAGGCAGCTAAGTGAATTACAAAAGACAGTGAAGTTCATACTAGAAATAGCATTGCAGATATAGATAATTGATCTCAAGTGAACAAAAGAAAAAGAAATCTCCTAGATTCTGACAAAGTCAGTGTGTCAAGACTGTGGCAAATATTGGACTGCCAGTCCTAGACAAGGTTAGAAGTCTACTGGTTTGACAATGTTCTGTTGAATCTCCTAGATGTTGACAAAGTCTGTGTGTCAAGACTGTGTGGCCTATCCTGGGCTGATACCAGATCATGAAGCCCTTTTGGCTATTACTAATTTCAAAAAGAGGTATTTTTGTCTGTTTTAGTTAGATAATTATTTTATACTGCAGAAATAACATGTTCTGCTTTCTGGCACTGTTAATCTAAACGGTAGAAACCGTATGCTTTGTGTTTCTAGCACTGGTAATCTAATAAACTGCAGAAATAATGTACTTATTTTTTTATAGCACTGCGAATTACGTGTTTTGTCTTTCCAGCCCCAAAAGTTTCAGATATGTTTTGTCTTTCTAGCACCCATAGTGTCAGCAGTTGTTTTATGATTTTCACTATTTTTTTGGAGTGAGGTTAATAAGTTTTCTAAACCATTTTGTGATGTTGATAGTAATACTGTATAAACCATTTTGTGATGTTGATAGTAATACTGTATCATCAGCATAACGAATTTCTGGTATTTCATGACCACCGATGTTTAGGGCATCATATTGTTCCTTGTTTATATCATCTCTTACATTTCTCATTATATTTTCGGCGTACAGGTTAAACAAATACGGTGACAGCACACATCCCTGACGGACTCCTTGCTTGATGCCAAACCAGTCTGATGTCTCTCCATCTATTCTGACTGCTGCTTGTTGGTCTTGATAGAGCATTTTAATGAGCTGCACTATATGTGATGGAAAGCCCATATTCCTCATGATTTCCCAAAGCTTCTGATGTTGTACACAGCCCCATAGTGTCAAATATAAAATGTTTTCCCTTTCTAGCCCCATAAACTAAGATATTACAATGTTTTGTCTTCCTAGCCCCATAATGTAAGATATAATATGTTTTGCCTTTCTGGCCCCATAGTGTCAGATTTTAAAATGTTTCACTTTTCTAAGCTCCATAGTTTCAGATATAACACTCTTTTGTCTTTCTAGCCTTTTTATTGTCAGGAGTTACATATTTTGTCTTTCTAGCCTTTTTATTGTCAGAAGTTATGTCTTTTGTCTTGCTAACCTTTATATTGTTAGAAATAACATGCTTTGTCTTTCTAGACCCCATCATGTCAAATATAACATGTTTTGTCGCTCTGGCCTTCTGATTACCAGAAATAACATCGGTCATCTTGGTAGCCTTCATATTTTTAGAAGTAACGTCTTTTGTCTTTCTTCTTCTTCTGAAAGTCCATGCCATGTGGCATTGGTAGTCATGTCCTATCTACAACCTTCTGTCTCATGTACTTTCAACCAACTCCGACACAGATGATCCTCCATGCCATGATGTCAAACTGTTCAGCATCTTTTCTCTCAGTCTCCCGCTGCCTCTCCTCCCCTCCAACTTTCCTACTGTCACGATGTACTCCAGTTTTCTGTTTTCCCAGTTTTGCCTTTCTAGCCCTCAAATTATCAGGAGTTGCATGTTTTGTCTTTCTGGCCTTCATATTGTCAGATGTAACTTGTTTTGTCTTTCTGGCCCTCATTGTCAGATGTAACTTGTTTTGTCTTTCTACCCTTTATTTTGTCAGATATAACTTTTTGGTTTTTAGCCCCTAGATTGTTAAAAATAAACAGATTTGGTCTTTCCAGCACTGTAATTCTAAGAAACTACATGTATTTGTCTTTGTAGCACAGGTATTGCAAAACTGCAGAAGAAGAAATCCCTGTTCCTGAGTCGAAGAGGTCAGACGAAGACCGTCATTAATGAGGGAGATGGGGATAGAAATAGAATCATCAAACCAACAGATGAGTGTAAGTAATATATTTATCCAAGATCTCTCAGTCTTAGTCAGGGTTTCAACTTCACTGCAGTCAGGTCACCCCATACTTGCTCCGTCCCTGTGCCAGTGAAAATCAAATGAAATACCCTTACTTTTCCATTTGAAAAACTGGTGAACAAACAGTTAGTTCCAGCAGTCCAGAAATATGCGCATGCAGTAAATGCATAAGGCAGAGGCAACAGTCATCACCATAAATGCAGTTTGTCCTGATGGAAGTAGTAAGGCATGATACGTTGGCTATACACACGTAGCATTATTTAAAGGTTAGTTGCGTATCCTTTACAGGACGTTGCAGAACCAACCCTAACAGCCCCTGGCTGTTGTGTGGTTTTTCTAGGCAAATTTACGTCCAGGAGTTTGCCATTTGTCTGGAAGGTCGGCTTTCTTGATACCACTGTCAAAACCAACACAAGGCGCATGGCCCGCAGCTGGGATTGAACCCGGCATTACGAAGCATTCGCCCCACACAAAACTGGGCCCTGGAACCAACACAGGCATTCTGTTTTCTAAATGTTAAATTAAGAATCGACATCACAGCACTCAGGACACCCCCATAAGCGCTCCTTCCCATCTTCAGCAGCATAAAAGTTAAAATTCCGATGGTACCAGTAACTTTCTTCTTCTTCTTCTTCGATCCTTCTGTCAGAAAACTTATATCAGGAGGCCGGTAGCCTTTATGAAAGCTATTGTGCAATCCATATCCTCTCGTGTACCATACAGTTTTGTCTTCAGTGTGGTTGGAACAGGCCAGATTGCGTCTCTGTTGTCAGCATACAGTTGACAGTGTTGGAGCACATGCTCAGCATTTTCGGGTGCCACGCTGCAGGGACACGTCTCCGTATTTCCTACACCGAAAATTTTGAACATATGTTGACAAAATCTGTTGTGCCCAGTCCTTAGTCTGAATATAATGCACTGTCCCTCTCTAGAGAGGCGATGAAGTGAGTCTTGGGGAGAAAATCTGGTGTGGGTATCCAGCCACCTTTCTTGGATACTAGATTGTATTAATGTTTTCATATCTTGGTGGGTTAAGTCGCTATTTGGTTGTACCATGTCACTGCCGCTTCTGGCCAATCTGTCCGCTATTTCATTTCCTTCCAAGCCACAGTGACCTGGAATCCACTGCAGTACAGATTGTTCTACTGAAGAGCCTAAGTAAATCAGCTGTTGCATCAAGTCTACAAACTGAGTAGTAACTTTCTGATTGTATATCTCTCTCGCCTTTCCTCTGAGTGTCGAGCGTCGGCCAGATCCCCTTGTAACTCCTCGCAGCGCCATTCTCCTCAGACCGTAATGATCTATCTGTGCCTCGGCACTGTTCACTAGCTCCCAAAGAGCCCTCACAACATCCAGCTTGTCATACATCAGTTCACCACCAAGTGGTGCAGAACCGGCCGATCTGTCTGCCTGCTCGTTAAAAGAGCAGGCAGATAGACTGTTTTCTGAAAAAAGGCTGTGGGTTGTTGTGAAATAAATTCTAGAATATCTTATGTGTGCCTAGTTCATATTAGTAATGACTGTTTATTACTGTCATTTATTTTAAATGTCTATTTTTTTATGTCTGTAATCTCTTTATGGGTTTGGAGCCCTTTTTGGGGTGAATGGAGAAGACCCACTGCTCCTTAACAAGCAAGCAGCCTTGCTGTAAACCACAAAACAGTGTACTGACCGCTTTTCTAAGGCTGAATGCAGAAGAAGAAGATGTCTGTAAATCTTATTATTGTCTATGAAAACTGTCTTGTTTTTAGGAGTTTATAACACTGTCTTATCATTGTATCTATCAAACTGGGCTTATTTTGAAATGTAATACTATCTTATCATTATATCTGTAACACTGTCTTATCATCATGTATAGAAAATCTATCTTATTTTAGGTCTTTTCTAAACTATCCTACTATTATACCTATAAAACTGTCATATTTTTAGATTTTTTATAAACTGTTCTGCCATTATGCCTATAAAACTGTCATATTTTTTATAAACTGTTCTGCCATTATGCCTGTAAAACTATCATATTTTTAGATGTTTTATAAACTGTTCTACCATTATGCCTATAAAACTGTCATATTTTTAGATGTTTTATAAACTGTTCTACCATTATTTCTATAAAACTGTCATATTATTAGATGTGTTATAAACTGTTCTACCATTATGTCTATAACATGTCTTATAGTTGAATGTTTTTAAAACTGTGTTATCGTTATCTTTTTGTAAAACTTTCCAGTAAATTATGAATTGTATTTTTTTTTTAAACACCACCAGACATATTTAAAGTCTATTGTGCTGATCACACGTACACCACCATTCGACTTCCGGTCAACTCTACTGTCCGTGACGTCATCCTCAGTGCCAGGGACAAGCTGTGTCTAGGTCATGACCCAGTTTTATGTGAAGTCAAATCCAGCGGAGGTGAGTGTTGCTGGTCATGTGACAAAACACTGGTTGCCGATTGATTGTTTGTGTGCTTGTGGACTGACCTCCAGGATATGACAGTGGAGCTTTGTGTACGTCTGCCAGTGTATGGAGGTGAAAATGTGTCATTTGTGTCTAGTGGCAGACCAGGTGTAAAAATATTTATTGTCAGGTGACAAAAAAGACCCACATGCAGCTATCATGTGCAACTATGAGGCAAAAGGGACCCAAATGCAACTTTGAGGCAAAAGGGACCCACATGCAACTATGAGACAAAAGGGACCCACATGCAACTATGAGACAAAAGGGACCCACATGCAACTATGAGACAAAAGGGACCCACATCAACTATGAGACAAAAGAGACCCACATGCAACTATGAGACAAAAGGGACCCACATGCAGCTACGAGACAAAAGGGACCCACATGCAACTTTGAGACAAAAGAGAGCCACATGCATCTATGAGACAAAAGGGACCCACATGCATCTATGAGACAAAAGGGACCCACATGCATCTATGAGACAAAAGGGACCCACATGCAACTTAAAGGTTAAAAAGGACAAAGGAGACCTACACACAGCTGTAAGGCAAAAAGCAACATAAGCGACCCACCTCAGCTACAAGGCTAATCGAGACAAAAAGGACCTACGACAACTATAAAGCAAAAGGATAAGCTGTGTCTAGGTCATGACCCAGTTTTATGTGAAGTCAAATCCAGCGGAGGTGAGTGTTGCTGGTCATGTGACAAAACACTGGTTGCCGATTGATTGTTTGTGTGCTTGTGGACTGACCTCCAGGATATGACAGTGGAGCTTTGTGTATGTCTGCCAGTGTATGGAGGTGAAAATGTGTCATTTGTGTCTAGTGGCAGACCAGGTGTAAAAATATTTATTGTCAGGTGACAAAAAAGACCCACATGCAGCTATCATGTGCAACTATGAGGCAAAAGGGACCCAAATGCAACTTTGAGGCAAAAGGGACCCACATGCAACTATGAGACAAAAGGGACCCACATGCAACTATGAGACAAAAGGGACCCACATGCAACTATGAGACAAAAGGGACCCACATCAACTATGAGACAAAAGGGACCCACATGCAACTATGAGACAAAAGGGACCCACATGCAGCTACGAGACAAAAGGGACCCACATGCAACTTTGAGACAAAAGAGAGCCACATGCATCTATGAGACAAAAGGGACCCACATGCATCTATGAGACAAAAGGGACCCACATGCATCTATGAGACAAAAGGGACCCACATGCAGCTTAAAGGTTAAAAAGGACAAAGGAGACCTACACACAGCTGTAAGGCAAAAAGCAACATAAGCGACCCACCTCAGCTACAAGGCTAATCGAGACAAAAAGGACCTACGACAACTATAAGGCAGAAAGCAACACATAGGACCCACTGCATCTAAAGGGCAAAAGGAGATAACGGTGACCCACATTAACAGTTAGTCAAAAGAAGACAGAAATGACTCACAACTAGAAGGCAAAATGAGAAAAGGGGACATATGCACAACGCTAAAGCAAAAGCAGAAAAGGGGACACACATTATAGCAATAAGTCAAATGGAAGTAGAAGTGACCCACTCACAGCTATAAGTCAAGAAGACACAAATGTGACTTACCACAACTATAACACAAAAGGAGACAAAAGAGGACCCACATAGTGTGTTGATTAACACTGATGAGAGCAGTGTCTGTACTGGTGTGTAAGTTACATTGTTGCTGACAGTTTGAGAACAGCCCTAACCTAAGTTTAACTTTTGTTTGTATTTTTCTTCTGAGTCTAGAACGAGTAGTTTTCAAAGAAAAGGACAGATGCGTCATGAAGTCCCTTAGTCTAAACGGACGATTGTTCATAGCACCACGAGAACACTTGGATGCTTTGGTAAAATATTTGTTCGCATTTTCTTCTTTTTTCTTCCAACACTTTAGTGAGTTTTTTTTTTTTTTTTTTTTGAAGCATTTATTAATTTCTTATCTGAACAGTTATTATTTTATAATCTTTCAAAAGCAGTCATTAACAACTCTTTTCGTCCCCATGTAGATATTTGGATATTTTTTTCAGGTTATGCTGGTATGTTTGGAAATGAGCAGGCAGATAGACTGGCGGGTTCTGCCCCACTTGATGAATGACAAGCTAGATGTTGTGAGGGCCTTTGGGAGTGAGTGAACAGTGAGGAGGCATAGATAGATCATTACGGTCTGAGGAGAATGGCACTGCGAGGAGTTACTAGGGGGTTTGTTAATGATGGACACTCAAGGAAAAGGCAAGACAGATGTATAATCAGACAGTTATTAGTGCTATATATGTTGGAACTCTTCGTTCGCTGCTGAAGATGGGGACAGAGTGCTCATGGGAATGTCCTGAGTGCTATGATATCGATTCCTAATTCAGCATTCAACATTCCATCCCAGACACATGTTACTTTATCTCTTTATTCCCTAGAAGTTGTTACTTTTGATTAATAGAGGTTTCCGTGTGAAGAAATAGAAATACAAAAAATTATTAAACAGAACATATTAATTTGACAGGGGAGAAAGTGAGCTGGTGGAATAATTAGTTGGGGCATAAGGAGTTAAGAAAAGTAACCCATACAGTAAAAATTAGACTTGGTACGTTGCTTGTACTAAGTGACTTAAAGGGAATGCAGAGGGGCTGAAGGACATGTGATGGTACACCAGGACTAAGGCTCATACTGACTGAGGCCTATTGTCCCCTCTCCATGGGCATCCCGTAAACAGGTTTCTAAACTGGGGCCTGGCCTACACAGATGGGATTGATGTAAAGTCACGATTGCATCTGCCTGAGAGGCAAGGAACCAACCAGCTAGATCTGTAAAACTGATGCGCATGCAACATTCAAGTCCTGGAGCAACACCAAAGTTCAGAAGAAGAAGAACAACAACAAAAAGAAGAAATTAAATAGAAAACCAAGTACTGGGACAGCTAGCCCCTGTCTGACAGCACAAGACACTCCCAGTCGGCACAAAGAAACATCTCATACAAAGCATAATTATTCCCATTCTATGCTAACAGTGTCAGACATGGTCACACAAGAAACCAGGAAAGAAAATTAGCAGCCATGGAAATGAGATGTCTGAGAAGAGCTGCAGAAATGACAAGAAGAGGTAAAATCATGAAGGAGGCATAAGAGAAACAGTCATCACAGAACAAATTCTAAATTATGTACAATGATAGGAAATCAATTGGTTTCTCATTTAGAGAGAATGCCGTGTGATACCATACCATACAAAGCATACACTAAAAGAGGTTAAGGACACAGAGCACAAGGTAAACCAAAAACAAGATAGGAAGATAACATCAGAGAAACTAAACAACAATGTAGTGTATCTGTGAAAATTGAAAGGAGGATTTCAGGCTTTCAAATATAAATGCTACAAATGCATTTTACGAATTAGTTATTTAAAACACAAAACTAATAAATATGTCAGAGACAAAATATACAAATTTGCAGGACATCAGGAGCCTCTCTTGGTAGTGGTAAAATGTCGCAGTCTAGCTTGGTTTAGGCACGTGGTGAGACATGATTGGATTGCAACGACTGTACTTCAAGGAACATTGGGGGGTACTCAAAGAAGAGGAGGGCAAAGAAGAAACTGGAATGACAACATCAAGAAATGGACATGACTGAGTTATCATGCACTTATTCATCAAGCAGAAGACAAAGATGGCAGGTTTTATGTGCTAGTGCTTCCATCAATACACCTCCATGACCCTAATGGGTCAAGGGTTATGTTATGTTATGGTTGATGTAGCCAGATGAGCAAGAAGAAAAGCCTCATATGCCACCTGAATTGTTAACAGAGGAAAGGAAGAAAAAGAAGACTGACAATACACTGTGTTTGTCTGCCTCTTTGCACTATCTTTTTGTGTTTTTGTTTTCAGACACCAGTTCCAGAGCAAGAGGGTCCGAACTCTAGCACAATGGCCCAGCTGGAGCTGATGAGCACTAAGGAGCTGGCCCACCAGATAACCTTGTATGACTGGGATCTCTTTATTGCTGTCCCAGAGGTAGAGTTACACACTGTTGGTACTAGTTTGGCACATGTGTTTGCTTGTTCTCATCAAGGCTTATTCTCATCAAGGCTTGTTCTCATCGAGGCTTGTTCTCATCGAGGCTTGTTTACATCGAGGCTTGTTCTCATCGAGGCTTGTTCTCATCAAGGCTTGTTCTCATTGAGGCTTGTTCACACCAAGGCTTGTTCACATTGAGGCTTGTTCTCATCAAGGCTTGTTCTCATCAAGGCTTGTTCACATCAAGGCTTGTTCACATTAAGGCTTGTTCACATCAAGGCTTGTTCACATCAAGACTTGTTCTCATCGAGGCTTGTTTTCATCGAGGCTTGTTCTCATCAAGGCTTGTTCTCATCGAGGCTTGTTCACATCGAGGCTTGTTCTCATCTTCACATCGAGGCTTGTTCTCATCAAGGCTTGTTCTCATTAAGGCTTGTTCTCATCAAGGCTTGTTCTCATCGAGGCTTGTTCTCATCGAGGCTTGTTCTCATCGAGGCTTGTTCTCATCCTGGCTTGTTCTCATCGAGGCTTGTTCTCATCGAGGCTTGTTCTCATCAAGGCTTGTTCTCATCGAGGCTTGTTTACATCGAGGCTTGTTCTCATCGAGGCTTGTTCTCATCGAGGCTTGTTCTCATTGAGGCTTGTTCACATCAAGGCTTGTTCACATCAAGGCTTGTTCTCATCGAGGCTTGTTCTCATCGAGGCTTGTTCTCATCGAAGCTTGTTTTTATTGAGGCTTCTTCTTAACATTCGTTGGCTGTAAACTCCGGCGGACATTTCTAGTTGTTTGTCCATTCCTGGACTTTTAGTCTTGATTCAGAATTTGAGTTTTGAGAGCACATTCGTTTTTCAGATCTGGCTAATTTATGTGCAGACTGTTGGTTCCTTACCTGTCAGGCAGCTGCACTCTGACTTTTAAAGAAACACCCCTAATTAGTCACCTCCTATGACGTGCTTGTTAGGAGTAGTGGGTCTCTTCTTCTTCCTTCTCCAAAGTGAAGCCCCAGAACGCACACAGGGATGTCGAGACAACATATGTAAGTGTATGTACATTTTTCATACTACACTACTTATAAGATCTGCCAACTACCTCCAGAGGGCTTGATAGAGGAGAAAAGGATTTATGGCCGCATGGCTAGTGCTGTCGCCACGACTCTGCAGGTGAGGATTTTATTTTGTCCCCCACAGAAAACAAATCACCAGCCTTATGAGGATTCGAAACTGGGTCTCTCGCTTGAGAGCCCAATGTTCTAACCGTTCGGCCAGCCGCTACTCCATTATAACTGCACATTTATTGGGTTAATAGTAACACCTGCCTGCTATTTAGGGAGTTTCTTCAGTTCATGATAATGGCATAGTTTTTCTTCTTTTCATTGCTTTCAGGCGGGCTAGACCTATATTTTACAGGCCAATCGGCACTCAGTGGGTGATGTCAACACTACACTGGCCCCCTTTACTTCCCAAGAATTTATCTGGGACCTGTTTAATCCTTTGCTGACCAACTTCGACGATCGACGAATTTCCGGCCATATTCCCTGGTGACCAACTTCGACGATCGACGAATTCGCGACTTGTAGTCTGCCGACCGACGTCCCTACCGATAGTTTTTTAATTAAACTGCATCCGGGTATTCTTATTGTTCCAAGATGGCCGTAATTTCGATTCATATCGATTAGAGTCATTACAAGCGGTTTTTTTCAGTGAAATTTTGTTAATTTTTGTGTCAAGTGCGTATACAGCCTTTTCATCATGTCTGATGATGAAACCCAGACCTGTAACAGAGACGATTCTGACTCTGCAAGTGATTATGGTGCTGAAAGCGATGATTCCTGGCTTAGTAGAGATGCACCAGTGGACGGTATCGCAACTGAAAGTAGCGACAGCGATGATGGACTTGATGAGGCAGGTGATGTAGGCACTTCTGTTGATAGAAGTGGGCGTGGCACAAGAGACCAGAACATTTCTACAACTGAAAATGTAGTTTGGAAATGGAGAAAGGCTGCTGAAAATGAACTGTTGAGATTGACAATCTTCGTCCATACCAAGAACAACAAGGTGTTGTGTCAGACACAACTGGGTTTGTGCTGATTAATTTTTTCAAATTTTTTTCCTGACACTGCCATAGATCTGATCACACGTGAAGTCAACAGTTATGGTGAAAATCATCCGTCTCAGTACACTGGAAGTGCCAAGTACAAAAAACTTACTTGGAATAAAACTGATGCAGTTGAAATTTCTGCATTTATAGGCCTTCACATTGGTATGGAAAAGTGCTGTAAACCAGTATTGTTTAAAACTAGAGATTTATACTGGTAATTCAAATAATGTTGTGTCGGGACGACTTCCACACTTGTAAAAAGCTTTCTTGATGGATACGAATATAAAGGACATATTCTGTACTGTGACAGTTTTTATTCAAGCCCAGCTTTATTTCAAGAGCTAAAAGAAATGCAGATTGGTGCATGTGGCACAGTGTCTGAAAAAAGGAAGAATTTTCCTGAGATGTTAAAGAAAAAGCAGCTGAAACTGAAAAAGGCAGATAATCCTGTGTTTTGTGTAACAGAAGATAAAGCATGTTGGCCGTTACCTGGCATGATACCAAGAGAGTGAACTTAATTTCTACTGTTCACTCTAATGATGTCATGGATAAGACAGTTAGAAAAAGGGGAGCTCCTGAGGGCAGAATTATAAATAAGCCTGTTCTGGCTGAAAAATACAACAGAAGTATGGGTGGTGTCGATCACTTCGGCCAACTTGCTGCAAACTACCCATACCCACACAGATCCTATAAATGGTACCTGCCATTGTATCATTTTTTTAGTTGAAACTGCTCTGGTGAATGGGCATATAAGCTACAACACCGTCAACTCTACAAATAACAGCATTGAAGTTTAGACAGGATGTTAGTCTTGCTCTTATCTGGTTCAATGCTGCAGTTTTCGCCTACGATGTGTACGAGGGATTTCAGATTAAAGAAGAGACATGTGTTGCAGTGTTGGACTTAGAAGATGCCTACAATAAAGTACCATACGATTATTTAATGCAATTACTGCTTAAACTAGAAGTTAATCCTATTCTGATCCGCTGGATTGCTGCGGTCCTGTTCCAGAGAAAGATTGTACTAAGATGTGGTAGCTGGTCCTCCGAACCGCAAATGATATGTCCAGGCTTGCCACAGGGATCACCGCTATCACCAGTCTTATTCAACGTTTACACGGTGATGATCACTGAGCAGCAGTTGAATGGAAAGGGAAGGACTTTGTCATTTGCTGATGACATTTTGATTTATCGACGAGGGGCGTGATAGACAGGAGATCGCCAGCACTATGCACAAAGAACTCGATCGAATTGCCGCCTGGTGTGATGGTTCCAATGCCTATGTCAATCCTTCGAAGGCATCAGTGTCATGGTTCTCTTTGAACAATCACATTGTCAAGTCGGACTTACCAGAAGTGAAAATGCGTGATAATGCATTGATCAGAACCAACGTTATGACGTTTCTCGGGGTGAGGTTCGATCGCAGCTTGTCATTCAGGGAACACGTTGACCATGTGATAACAAAAGCACGCAAAGGTCTATCTGCAATGAGGATTATGGCTGCTTCCAATATTGAGCAAAGACTACTAATACTTCTATTCTACGGTCTGGTCCTTTCCCCCATAGAATACGCTCTGGCCATCCTCACTGTCAGTGCTACCCAGATTGAACGACTCGAAAAGGTGCAAAATGAAGCCATGCGCATTATTTTGGGATGTACTAGAGACACATCCTGTGGAGCAATGAGGTATCTACTTGACTTTCCAACAATGAACCAAAGGATCAGGATGTGGAGGGCTCGGGCATATCTCAAAATATGCGCTGATAAGAAACACCCACTGCATCAAGCGCTTTTTAGTGAAAAGGGCGACAGACTGAAGAGGGGGAAATCGTGGCTAGGTCGGGCAGAAGATGTCATTAGGCAAATATGCAGCCTAACCGACATCATACCTGGTGCAGAATGGATACCTGTGCCTCAGGCGTTTATTTGTACATTTTCCTGTATTGTCACACTCAACAGGCGATGTAGAGAAGAGAATCCTGTTGCTGTTAATGCAGAGGTCAACGCTCTCATCGGTGAAAATTCAGATGAAGCAGATGCAATAATCTATACAGACGGATCCGTTATACGCCAAAGAAGAAGCGCATGGGCATTTACAGCACGCTCAGCGGGCAGAACAGTCAAAGAAGCCAACGGCGCCTTCTCCATGACAACCAGCAGCATGACGATGGAGGTGTGATGGCAGTGACACAAGCGCTTGCCTGGCTTGAAACACAAAAATATACTATCAGTCATCGGACGTTGGGGTTCATACTGAGGGGAGGATCTGAGCACCTATGGACATGTCCGGAGTGCAATGAGGATAACCCAACTAACTAACTAACTAACTAACTAACTACTAAATTATCTGACCTGCTGTTCTTGGGCACAACGTAATACCTTCAAGACCACAAGTCACAACATCACGACTTACCGAACGCCATTTTATTGAAAAATATGAAAAGTTAAAGAACAAACTAGACTGTAAAGTGTGTAAGGCTGCAGGTAAAAGAAGCCAGACTTGCATGTACTGCCCAGATTGCAATACACCTCTATGCTTGACACCCTGTTTCAAGCTATACCATACAGTTGAGGATTATCAACGTTCCTGACAAAGACTCTTGCAGAGTTCTACAGCTACAGCTTCAACTTCAGTGAATGAATGAAGTAGCTCAGACTTTAGCTAGAGGTTAGAGGTGTTTTTGTAATCAAACAAATCCTCATTGTAACATGCCACATAAACACAATACACTCAAGAAAGAAAATATAAAAATTTTTTTAGTTTATTCAATTTTTTTTTCATTTTAATTTTGAAATATTTGGTTAATCGTTAAAAAAGTACTCATACAAAGCTTATTTTATTCATTGCCAAGCATGTCCCGAACATTTTGTTGCATTGAAGTTGAACAAATTCACTTAAGACTTGGAAAAGATGATGGTTTTCAAACATCTCTTGAAATTTCTATAAATAGCAAAACAAATCCAACATGGTGTCACATATCGCTCCTGTCACGTGCCTGATTTAAAGATTTCTCCTTAAGAACCAACAGCACTCTGAAATAATTATGTTGAGTCGTTGGCTCGTATTTGTCTAAGGGATATCCCGTGGCCAATATACGCTCAACTTATTTCAGGAGTAGGGCAACTCAAGCTTTGGCACTACAAAATATATAATATTCCTAGGCACACTTGGCTGGACACCCCCACTACTATAAAAAGGTAGCGCCCAGGTAATGATAGTATACTATCATAACCATGTTAACAACACAGATGAAGATTATTAATTGAACATACATGTATTTTAGACAGCTAAGAACAATGAATGAGTGACACTCCAGTCAATAGTGAAACTTGAGAAATACTGTAATTAGTGTAACACATACATTATATAAGAATCAGCAAAGAACTTCAAAAACCCAGAGTGATATGAAGGACCAAAACTTTAAACTCGATCTGACTGAACGTGTATGAATGTTCCAGAGTCTGCCTAGATCATCCTTATGATGAGTGTGGACATTTAATAGTGAAGCCTGGCAATAAACCCATGATTGCCAACACTTATCTGAATCCCTGGTTTCTTGAACTGGCTGGATGTTCAGTCACTCTGTTGTTACGTTCAAGACAGTCCCACACTAGACACTCGAACACTGGAGATACACCCAAGCTCCTGGAGAAGATCTCAGGTACCAAGTCAAACACTTTAGGCACAAACAAACTGCCGGATAAATGATGATGGAGGTACAACACCCATAATGTTGTCTGTAAACCAACTGGAGGATTTCATTAATTGATGACCACAGTTAGGTTTACAATCTGATGCCCACCACTGGCTTAGACATAGATAACTTCTTTGTAGGTGGTTTTGTGGACTGCTGATTCACTGCCTGGCCTCCAAGGAGATATCATCCTGTATCAAGAAGGAACTCAGAATTAGCAGTCATCTCAGGGGTTACATGTCAAGCTCAGTTTATTAACATCCACATTAGTAATCATTCAGAGGACAGCTCTGAGGATAATGAGACAGTATAAGTCTCTACATATCATCTCTATTGTTCAGTCAGTAATAGTGACAGGAGATGCCAGAGTGGAGACAGATAGACTATCAAACAGAGAACATCAACTCTCCTCGCCCACACGCACTTGTAGATATACATCGCATCTCTCTCTCATTTATATATATTTTATACCATCCCCCGTCTGTTCACCGTACACACTTTGTTGTGCTAAAAATAACCTTTGACTCAGAGCTTTTGTCACAGTATCAAGCCGGCCAAAGATGACCCAGTTTACATGTGTCTATTAGTCGATACAAATCCTACGTTTGGTTATAGAATAATTACTTGTAGGGTTTAATATCTTTACAAATGGTGTGGGTTGTGTAGAACACAAACTATTTAGTCTGCACAGGGAAAGGTTTAATGTTCGGAGCCTGATCTCTGGACATCAAGAATGGCCCAACTCTGTGCGATCACACAGCTGAAACTTCCCTCTATGCAGCAGTGGCCAACTTTAAAAAGACATATTTTATGGTACTCGTAAACTATAATCAACTTACCCAAGCTTAGGAAATGTCCTAGACACCAAAGGCCGCCTCCTCAAAGTTTAGATGTTCGAGGCACATTTGAGAACATCTGTTCTTCTAGGCAGTCAGGCAGAAAATGCCCGCTTCAAACTACGTTTAGCGTCACTAGGAAAGAAGTCCCACTGCTCACCTCACGACACATGGCCACCATGATCATGTGACATATTTGCATAACATATTTGTTTTCATGTGTAGCAACCATTCCTAATGGGCCTTCAAAAGTTTCAACACCCTATGCCTTTAAAAAAAATTACCCTTGGTAATGGGAGATAGTAATGCTTCGGATTGTTGGTCAGCAAAGTAATCGTTAAAAAAGTACTCATACAAAGCTTATTTTATTCATTGCCAACCATGTCCCCAACATTTTATTGCATTGAAGTTGAACAAATTCACTAAAAAGTGGAAAAAGATGATGGTTTTCAAACATCTCCTTAAATTTCTATAAATAGCAAAACAAATCCAAGATGGCCACCATGATCATGTGACATATTTGCATAACATATTTGTTTTCAGGTGTAGCAACCAATCCTAATGGGCCTCCAAAAGTTTCAGTACCCTACACCTTTAAGAAAAAATTTTAATGAATTTTATTAGAAAAGCAGTCATTTTTACAAAAATCTTCAAACACCCTTGGCAATGGGGGCCAGAAATGCTCTAGATTGTTGGTCAGCAAAGTGTTAAGGCTGGTCGACCTGAGAGCCAGGGTCAATTTAGAAAAAAAGTCCAACTCCTTAGGAACCTTCAAATGGCAAATTGGTAACCAAAAATCAATAAACAGTTTGTTTTTTTTATATTTGTTTCTAATAGCAAGAGATTTTAAACAAAGTATTTGGACCAACTGTATTTCCTGATGGAATCTCACCCAATTTGGAGAATTTTCTTAAAAGATTTGATCAGGTACGATATGAAATATGCTTATATAGAGAATCTTCTTTTTATGTGTGTTCATCCTTAAAAAGGTATTGTCAACTTTTGTTGCGGCTCACAGCTAGGCTGTAAAAAAGCTTATTTTATGAAAAGATTTGGGCATGTACGATATGAAATGACTTTATATAGAGGATTTAAACAAAATTATGTCATCAAATATAGTGTGAAATGTCCTAAGGTAAGGATCGTTTTCTGAAAAGATTTGGATAAGTATAGGAAGAAGTGCCATCCATAGTTTACCTGGGTCCAGTCTGTGTATATTGTAAGAGATAACTAAGGGGAGGGTTGACATGAGATTATCTATCACATCCCATAGACAACTTTGGTTGCAAAACCCAGCAGCTTAGAATATTTCTTGTCTTCTTGTTGTGTTAGTTGTGAATACAAGTTTTGGCCAAAACGTTAGACTGTTCCTATATCTCTTGGTCCCCGTAATCCACACGGGGAACCACATTATTTAGAGTTGTATAAGACATGAAGGTCTTGACCCTACCTAAGGATCTAGGCTCCATGGTTATGACAGTGCAGGCTAGGCGTATATTTGTGCCCCCGACTGAAAAGATAGTGCTTATCACCTTACTGATGATTCAAACATGTCTTCTGAATGAAGTTCTTTAGTAATCTAATAATTTAACCAGTTTTTCCATGTACTGTACAGGAATAACAATGCCCTTAGTTGTACAGTGTGAGAAAGAGGTTTTCTTTATTTTAAATAAGGATTGTGAGAGGACGAGGAAGAGAGAGGCCTATTTGCTGACTAGTGCTCACTCTGTTTGATCATTTGACTGAGATTTACTAATGCTTCTTTATGTAACCTGTAATCATGTTTGCCTTAACATAGGCTCTTAGTCGTATATTCTTTTACTATAGTTGGAAACCAACTCCAATGTTTGTTGGATGTTTGTGATTTTATGAACAACATTTGTATATTCAGTAGTTTGCCATTTGCGGATGATTTGTCATGTGTTAGTTTCGACAGTGGTACCAATAGCTGACCATTAGAAAGCAGTGGTATAATACTGGATATTAAATTTGCCTAGAAAAGTTGCAGCATCAAAAAAATGCTGGGGTTGGTTCTGCAACATCCTGTAAAGGACGCGCAACTAACTTTATTGAGTTTGCCATTGCTCTGAATGGCCAATGCTCCATGCCCTTGTCGAAATCAACGACAAAGCAGCCGCTACCAGATCACCTGCAGCCGAATTGAACAGGGTATTTTGAAGCTATGAACCACGTTTGTAATGCCTATGCTACATATGCTGGTCACGTTTGCTGTACCTGCTTCAAAATACTAGCTGCTAAGAGTTAAAAGGTTACTGGATTAATGATGAGAGGATTGACTTCATTACATGAGCTTTATCCCATTGACTTGGTCTCTCGCTGCAGAATGACTAACCGCCCTCCAGGAGCATCACACACAGCACCAACACTGTACCTACAGTGTCTTTACGCAGGGATCTCCATAAAAATTGCACTCGTGATCCGAACAATATCACCTTGAAATGAACTTACGACCTTCAGAGCACAGGGCAAACACTTGACCATTCTGCCACAGAGATTCTGTGACTAGCTGCAGTACTGGGTGGCAACTAAACCAGGCTTTCATAACCGGTGAGGGACAGAGGATTCATAAGCTGAGAGTGGTGAGAGGAGATGGAGATGAGTGAGTGATAAGGCAAGAAACTGGAGAGGACGTACAATGGGAGAAAGTGAGAGATGAAGGGACATTGAAAGAAGTGAGTGGGAGAGACAAAAAGTGAGAAATATGCTAATGAAGGGAGAGAGGTAAATATGATGGGTGAAAGATAAAAGGAGAATGTGAAAATAGAGAAATACGATGTTAGATAGTTCACTAGTTCGCCATTGTGGGCTGTGTGCGCAGACTAAAGGACATGATGTCTTGCAAGAATGTCCCTTTTACAGCCCATTAAGAAAAGAATACTGGCCTAGTGAGTCAACAATGCACTCAAAGTTGTAAGGAACTAAAAAGGAAATCCTAAAAATTGTCAAGTTTATCGCAAGAACTTGTCTGTCGATGTTAATCCGAAAGCGAACACAAGAAGAAGAAGATAGTTTAGCTGTTATTAATGCTCTTAGAGAAATGGGAAGGATAGAGGACTTTGGGAGCAGTGAATCCACATCACTCGCCAGAATGGCAGACTTGGGAATTAAGATCAGCATAGCAAAAAACGAGACGCACACCAGACACACCAGAAGACTTGTTAATCAACAAAGAACTGGTACTATTAGCCATCAGACGTTGGGGTTCATACTGAGGGAAGGGTCTGAGCACCTATGGACATGTCCGGAGTGCATGATGATAACAACTAACTAACTAACTAACTACGTTCAGCTGTTGAGAAAGAGGAAGAAAGAGTGAAAGTCTAATTTTGCTAACCAATGCTTCTTAGTCTAACCAGTAATGATGCTTGTCTTCCCATGTATCCTTCCTGACCCTGCAAACACCAGCTGCAGTACTGGGTGGTCACTGAAATGGTTCTCCTGCCCAATGTGGGAAAGAGGGTACAACTGTTGAGGAAGTTTATCAAACTGGCTCAGCAGTAAGTCATAGATACTCTTTGGGAAACAAATATTGCTCATGCCCTTTGTCTGTCCATCTCATCTCTGTGAGGATATATAGGATTTTAAAATTTAATAAATCACATGCATTTAAAAAAACAGTGCTCAACTGTTAAGGAAGTTTAGCCTAGTAGTAAGTGATTCTCTTTGGGAAACTGTATTTCTCATGCCCTTTGTCGGTCCTCCTCTTCTGGACACAGGGTATAGAGTAAAAAAGGGTTTATTGTCTTGAGTTCAAAAGTTTCAGGTAAATATTTAGTGAATCATAGAGTGACTTGTATAGAATGATACTTTCATCACAGCCTATCTGAAAGATTGTATGCTGGCTTAATTCTTTCACCTCATCTATTGTTACATTTTAGCTGAGATGAAGTGATGCTGAACCACACATGGGGGTGTACCGGGGCTCATACTGATCAAGGGATGTATAGTTGCTGAACCACACATGAGGGTGTACCGGGGCTCATACTGATCAAGAGATGTAGAGTTGCTGAGCCACACATGGTGGTGTACCAGGTCAAGGGATGTAGAGTTGCTGAGCCACACATGGTGGTGTACCAGGTCAAGAGATGTAGAGTTGCTGGACCACACATGGGGGTGTACCGGGGCTCATACTGATCAAGAGATGTAGAGTTGCTGAGCCACACATGGTGGTGTACCAGGTCAAGGGATGTAGAGTTGCTGAGCCACACATGGTGGTGTACCAGGTCAAGAGATGTAGAGTTGCTGAGCCACACATGGTGGTGTACCAGGACTTATACTGGTCAAGGGATGTATAGTTGCTGAACCACACATGGTGGTGTACCAGGACTTATACTGGTCAAGGGATGTATAGTTGCTGAACCACACATGGTGGTGTACCAGGACTTATACTGGTCAAGGGATGTATAGTTGCTGAACCACACATGGTGGTGTACCAGGACTTATACTGGTCAAGGGATGTATAGTTGCTGAACCAAACATGGTGGTGTACCAGGACTTATTCTGGTCAAGAGATGTATAGTTGCTGAACCAAACATGGTGGTGTACCAGGACCTATACTGGTCAAGGGATGTATAGTTACTGAACCACACATGGTGGTGTACCAGGACTTATACTGGTCAGGGGATGTATAGTTGCTGAACCACACATGGGGGTGTACCAAGATACATACTGGTCAAGGGATGTATAGTTGCTGAACCACACATGGGGGTGTACCAGGATACATACTGGTCAAGGGATGTAGAGTTGCTGAACCACACATGGGGGTGTACCAGGACTATACTGGTCAAGGGATGTATAGTTGCTGAACCACACATGGGGGTGTACCAGGACTTATACTGGTCAAGGGATGTAGAGTAGCTAAACCACACATGGTGGTATACCAGGACTCATACTGGTCAAGGGATGTATAGTTGCTGAACCACACATGGTGGTGTACTAGGGTTCATACTGGTCAAGGGATGTAGAGTAGCTGAACCACACATGGTGGTGTACTAGGGTTCATACTGGTCAAGGGATGTAGAGTTGCTGAACCACACATGGTGGTGTACTAGGGTTCATACTGGTCAAGGGATGTAGAGTTGCTGAACCACACATGGTGGTGTACTAGGGTTCATACTGGTCAAGGGATGTAGAGTAGCTGAACCACACATGGGGGTGTACCAGGGCTCATGCTGGAACAAGACCAAACTTCAGAACCGGATGAACAACCAGGAATTTCCATCACAGAACAGCTGGTGAATGTAAAGAAGAAAAATTTTACTTTTTTAATGCCTTATGTCCACCTTTAACTTGGCTGGTCGTTGTCTCCTCATCCAAAAGTACACCTTCCATAATTGCTATTTTTAAGTGACTGATGCCAAAAAATGACTTATGCAAAAGACTGTCACAAATACAAAGATGTCAGTGAGAAACACAGAGTTGAATTGCTTTGCTATACACAGCCTGTTGTTCGGTGGCGAGAGGAAAGAGAAGTGTCCGGGGGTTCGTAGTGAAAGGCAATGGAAAATCTTTAGTGCAAAACAGCCTGGCATGTGAAACCACAACGTCTAGCATGAGAATGGAGGTGGAGGCGGTAACTGCAGCTCTCTGGTGGCTAGAGAACAAAATACATACACAGGTTGTAATTGTAACAGACTCTAAAAGTATGCTGAGAAAGGTGAGGACAGGGATGCTTCGAGCAGAGTGGTAAGCTTCACTGGAAAGATCACGGGTAGTTAGCATTCTTTGGACCTTTTGTCCTGGTCATGCCGGCGTGGTGGGTAATGAACAGGCGAACAGATTGGCTGGATCTGCTCCACTGGGTGGTGAACTAATGCATGACAGGGCAGATGTTGTCAAGGCCCTTTGGGAACGAGAAACGGAATCAGTAGATGTTATGGCCTGGAGAGAATGAGACCCCTGAGTGTAACAAGAGGGTTTGGCCGGCTGACTACACTCAGAGGAAGGGCAAGACGGACCTATAACCAGGTTGTGACCTGTACCATCAGTACTGGAACTCTGCGCTGGTTGCTGAAGATGAGGACGGAGCACGCATGGGAATGCCCTTAGTGCTGTGATGTCAATTCTTGGCTTAACTAACTAACTAACTAATAATTCTTGGCTCAACTAACAACCTGTTTTGTTACATGCATGAAAGACTTGGACAACAAGCAGACCAGCTGAAAACATTTGCTCACAGCAGAAATGTGGTTTTTGAGGTGAGGACAAAGAATTTCATGGAATGATAGAAAAAGAAATGAAGCAACCCTCTCCTCGAGACAGGTGGAAACCATAAACTCTTTGTGTTTTCTTTTAACATGTTATGAAATGGAATGGACACTAGAATTTCTTGACAACTGGCAGGATGGAAATTGAGAAAGGGAAGGACAAAGGGATAAATATCTGGATGGCTTGGCCCTATGAATTGGGCGAAAGATGAAAACTAACCTGATCCATTATTTCACGATTGTGTGAGATTGCAAAACATGTCAGCCTGTTCTTATTGCCGAGACACATGATGATGATGATTAAATGACAGTTGTTTATTGTGACCAGAGTAAGTCAGAGTCTGAGCCACTTGTTTATGAGTAGTTATTTTATGTTCAGGTCTTTTAGGGTGTCAGCATATTTCCTCTTTTGCTTCTAATAATTTTTCTGCACAGTTTTAGTTCTAAAAATGTGGCTTGCATCTATAAATTACGTGAAATAGACCCTGCTTGACATCTGTACACTGGCATTGGGGAAACTCGAAAATTAAATTAGTAATATGTTGTTCTTCATAGGAATATGTTGTTCTTCATACTATTTAACTTCTATATTTTACATCTGCTTTGTTTAAATGCTGTGCTGTTTAACTTTTGCAATGCTTAATTTCTGCACCGTTCAATTTCTGTATTTTATTTTAAACATTTAATAATTATTTGCTTTGTTTAACTTCTGATTTGTTTAACCCCTGCATCCTTTAAATTTTGCATGACGTAGCTTCGGCATTGTTAAACATCTCCATTGTTTAACTTCTGCGTAGTTTAATTTCTGCTTTGTTTAGCCTTTGTTTATTTTTTTTATTCCTGCACTCTTTAGCCTAACCATTGTTGAACTTCAGCAATTGTTGTGACCTGTATTTTATAGACCAATCGGACTAGGTGGGTGATGTGGGTCAGCATCAGGCTGGCCATCTTTACTTGCCAGGACTTTACCTGGCACCAATTTTAGGCTGGTTTGACATGGGAACCAAGGTTGTTTATTTTCAAAGCCGGCTGTGTTTGAATTGGAACCCAAGACCTTAGGATTCATAAACGAGCATCTAGCCGCTACACCACTGTGGTTGCTATTAGAAAGTCTAAGTAAAATAAAACTAAAGGACCCTCTTCCTATCAGCGCCATGTTATTATAGACCAAAATGGGTCTCCCTGGTGAAGTGGTCAAGCCGTCTGCCTCGTGTTCTGAAGGTCATGGGTTCATTTCACGGCGGCGTTGTTCATTTCATGAGTGAAGTTTTTACGGAGATCCCTGAGGATCATCGCCCGAGCTACAGGGGTTGTGCTCTGAGTGACACTCTTGGCAGGCAGGTAGCTGTTCTGCAGAGAGAGACTGAGCCATATGGGACAAAACCCCGTGCACTGAAGTCAGTCCTCTCACCTTCACCGTTATCTTCCCTCCTGTTATAGATCAATTGACACTCTGTGGTTTGGTCACCTTTGTACTGGCTGCCTTTACCTCCCTGGAGATTTTCTGGTACCAATTTAAGACTGGGTCGACCAGACAGCGAAACACGGTTATAACATTTCCACCTTGATACAGATTTAAATCCAAGACATTAGTGGCTGTTAGGAAAGCAACTACAGGGTGTACCAAAAGTTTCCATACATTGACAAAATAAACATATCACCAACGCTATTACAAGCCACAGCCAGGCTCCAACAGAAAGGGTGTAAAGCTCAAACGGGCATTCCCCATTTTTTGTGAGGCTGGCGTGGCCGGTCAGGGCTCACCATTGTGGGTTATTCCACTTATTTATCTTCAAAATAATAATTCATTCAATAACACATATTGCAAATTAATTAAACTGTAGTTCAATTTGTGTTTAAATCTACTGTATAACAATGGTGAACCCTGACTGACCTAGCCAGCCTCACAAAAAACGGGAATGTCCGTTTGAGTTTGATAGTGTATTCAAAAGGAGGCGGTGTACAAGCATGACTCCGGCTGTGCCTATTACATGTTCTTCAGTATGACAAGCTAGATGTTGTGAGGTCCCTTTGGAAGCGAGTGAATAGTGCATAGGCACAAATAGATCATTATGGTCTGAGGAGAATAAGGGGGGTTAACAGAGGATCTGGTTGACACTCAGCACTCAAGGGAAAGGCGAGACGGATGTACAATCAGACAGTCACTGGTGCTGTCAGAATTGGAACTCTGCGCTTGCTGCTGAAGATGGGGACAGAGCGCTTGAGGAGGTGTCCTGAGTACTTGATGTAAATTCTTAATTTAACATTCAGCACTGAAGGACACAAATCAAAATGTGTTTTCAAAAAAGTTGTTGTCATATAGAGCATGTTGTATAAATATAAATGGCTTGAATAAAAAAATTTATTTTTTCTATGTATGGAGACATTTGCGACACCTTCCAGCTACTCATTAGAAAGTAGAGGATTAATATAATCTAGAAGTCTAGAGGGTATTAAACAGTATGATAGAATTATTAATGCAGAGTTTCGGGTGAAAACAAAACAAGTTCTAGTGGACCAAGAGGTGAAGAAAAAACGCTGGCGTTAGATAAGACACACGTTGAGGAAACCTGAGAACAGTATAACTAGAATGTCTTTGAACTGGAACCCACAGGGGCATATAAATAAATGAAGACCAAAAAACACATGGAGAAGGGAGCTACAGAGTGACGTTAAAAAGTTGGAGAGAGCTGCATGTGATAGCAAAGGATAGAACGACTTGGCATGTGTTGGCTGAGGCCCTATGCTCCATTGGGAGTTAGAAATACAGAAGAAAAAAGTCGGTTGTTAACAAAGGCTATGAAGAAATGTCTTCGAATAATTTGTCTGTGCTTTCCTCTTCAACAGCTGCAAGGAGCAGAACAACTTTCATGCCTTCTTTGCCATCACCATGGGGTTGGGCCACCTAGCTGTTAGTAGACTGTCACAGACCTGGGAGGTAAGATCTATTTCGATCTCCAGTTTCTACCTATGTTTACCACTTTTGCTGTGGGAGCGGGGGGGGGGGGGGGGGGGGGTCTTTGAGACCTGAGGATTTAGGGCCGCATGGCTAGTGCTGCCGCCATGGAACTGTGCAGGTTAGGATTTCATTTTTGCCTCTGACAAAAAAATCCCCAGCCTATCAAAGATTCAAACCTATGTCGCTCACTTGAGAGCCCAGCATTTTAACCATTTTTACTCCTTCAAAGACTTCTTCTTCTTCACTTCCTCTTTTACCGCTGTGGGTGTCGAGGGAGATATAAGGTTCTGTTTCTAGCTCTTCTGGCTGCCTCGACCATAGGCACATCGTGCTGTTGTAGAGTTTCTCTGATGTTATCCTTCCATCTTGTTCTTGGTCTACCCCGTGCTCTGCGTCCTTCTTTTCTTTCCATGTATGCTTTGTATGGTATGGTGTCACAAGGCATTCTCTCTAAGTGGGCAAACCATTTCACTTGCTGTCTTTGTATGTAATCCAGAATTGGTTCTGTGCCGACTTGTTCTCTTATGATCTCATTCCTGATCTTATCTCTTATGGTCACTCCTACAGCCCTTCTCAGACATCTCATTTCCGTGGTTACTAATTTTCTTTTATGGTTTGTTGTGAGTGACCATGTCTGGCACTGGTAGCACAGAGTTGGAATAAATATGCTTTGAATAAGATGTCTCTTTGTGCTGATTGGGATTGTCTTATGCTGTAAGAGGGGGGCTAGTTGTCCCAATACTTGGTTTGCTTTACTGCATCTAATGTCAATTTCTTTATCCAATTTCGCATCTTCGGTAAATGTAGTTCCCAGATATTTAAACTCAGATGCCTGTTTAATGCCTTTGTATTCTATTGCTATGTTTAGATCTGTCTTCTTTTTTCCTATTGACATTACTTCTGTCTTTTCAGTGTTGATTCTCATATTATTTGTTTTGCATTCTTCATTCATGGATGTTAGATGTTGTTGCAATTTCATGGCTGTATCTGCTATCAAGGCCTGGTCATCTGCAAAGAGTAATTCGTTGATCTTACTAAGATCTTCATTCATGGGCTTAGCATTCTTGCATATACTGTCGATGTAGGTGATAAACATCAGTGGTGATAAGACACACCCCTGTCTTACTCCAGATGTCACTGTGAAAGGATGAGATGTTCCCTGATTTATTCTAACTACACTTCTACAATCCCTGTATAAACTTTTGCACACTTCGATGAGGTGTTCGCTTACTCCATATCTTGCCATTAGTTTCCATAGTAATTGTCTGTCTACTCTATCAAATGCCTTCTCCTGGTCTACGAATGCCACAAATAAGTTCTTCTTGTATTCAATGTTCTTTTCTATTCAAAGACTGTCACAATTTATTATGTAATTTTTAAAAACATAAATCAAAAAGTACGGAACTAAACAATTATTTATGAACTGCAATTAGGTAATTGTTAATTTTGAGAATTATCTTCATTGCACATCGGGCATACCCATAAGTGTTCCAGTCTTATCTTAAGCATGTTTCTCTGGCAGACTGATGAATCCTATATTGGTTAATACAGTGACTGTGAGCTTGTGCATGGTTTTTACACTGCGCTACTGCAGATGGTATGTCTAGACTTCACATCCGGGTCAGAGGGAAATCAGTATTCTTCTGTTTGAGGTCTTCAGCAAGCAGTGCTATCATGTAGCATTAATTGAATTATGAGTTGGATTATCTTGACAGCATTCCGGACACATCCATAGGTGTTCAGATTCCCCCTTCAATATATTCATCAATATTGTGCGGTTAATCGTGCCAGTCCTATTCTGGTTGACAAGACTTTGTGTGCGTCCGGTATGCTTCTCATGCTTGGCTGTGTCGATCTTTACTCCCAATTCTCGTATTCTTAGCAGTGATGTGAACAAGTTGCTCAGAACATCTCATCTCTCTCAAGGCATTGACAATGTCTGCGTGATCCATGGGCCAGCTGTCTGAAAGGTGGATTAATTATATCCATTTTGTCCATGAAGGGTCCACTTCCGAGAGTAGCCTTGCCTGCAAGGGCATCCACCCTCTTGTTGGCTTTCATACCAGTATCTCATGTGTCAGAGATGAAGGTAATTGTATGAAGAGTTGCTTTGGCTTTTTGAAATGATTGATAACAGTCTCTTTACATTTTTCCAGTTCTGATTTGATATTCTTGTCATATTCATGGAGTTACTCAGAAAACATGCGCATATGAATTCATATTAGCTAATAGCTTTGGCTTGCAATGCCTAAGAAGAGTGGCAAGACAAGATCACAAACACTGAAATGCTGGCATACATGTATACTGAGGTTTACATGGTTGTTATGTTATATTTCTTTTAAATTCTTGGAGATGACCACCAGAATGGGAGAAAATCAGCCACCGTTGGAGGCTAAGAACCAGGGAACCAGGCCTCCGGGACGACCCAGGGTCTGCTGGGAAGAGAACATCCTACAGTCCCTAACTGAAAGAGGACTGGAATGGAACAAAGCTTGAAAGAAAACTGCTGATCGAGAAGTCTGGCGATATCTCTTGTAAATCTCTACACCCCAAGGTAAAAGAGGAGCGACTGGCGATCTCTCTGGCAAACCTCTACACCTGAAGGTAGAAGAGGAGCGACTGGCGATCTCTCTGGCAAACCTCTACACCCGAAGGTAGAAGAGGAGCGACTGGCTATCTCTCTGGCAAACCTCTACACCCGAAGGTAGAAGAGGAGCGACTGGCAGTCTCTTTGGCAAACCTCTACACCCCAAGGTAGAAGAGGAGCGACTGGCGATCTCTCTGGCAAACCTCTACACCCCAAGGTAGAAGAGGAGCGACTGGCAGTCTCTTTGGCAAACCTCTACACCCCAAGGTAGAAGAGGAGCGACTGGCGATTTCTCTGGCAAACCTCTACACCCCAAGGTAGAAGAGGAGGGTCTGGTGATCTCTCTGGCAAACCTCTACACCCGAAGGTAGAAGAGGAGGGTCTGGTGATCTCTCTGGCAAACCTCTACACCCCAAGGTAGAAGAGGAGGGTCTGGTGATCTCTCTGGCAAACCTCTACACCCGAAGGTAGAAGAGGAGGGTCTGGTGATCTCTCTGGCAAACCTCTACACCCCAAGGTAGAAGAGGAGCGACTGGCGATCTCTCTGGCAAACCTCTACACCTCAAGGTAGAAGAGGAGCGACCGGCGATCTCTCTGGTAAACCTCTACACCCCAAGGTAGAAGAGGAGCAACTGGCAATTTCTCTGGCAAACCTCTACACCCCAAGGTAGAAGAGGAGCGACTGGCGATTTCTCTGGCAAACTTCTTCACCCCAAGGTAGAAGAGGAGCGACTGGCGATCTCTCTGGCAAACCTCTACACCCCAAGGTAGAAAAGGAGCGACTGGTGATCTCTCTGGCAAACCTCTACACCCCAAGGTAGAAGAGGAGCGACTGGCGATCTCTCTGGCAAACCTCTACACCCCAAGGTAGAAGAGGAGCGACTGGCGATCTCTCTGGCAAACCTCTACACCCCAAGGTAGAAGAGTAGCGACTAAGTAAGTAAGGAGATGACCACATTTAGAGCTAGATTCTTTAACAGTGCTCTAATATACAGAAAATGTCAGAGAACACATTACAGTGTTTAGGATTTAATGAGAGAACTGATTGCATGTGACCTGTGATTAAAGGAAAAAATGTCCCTTTTCCATTCCTTTAGGTGTATTGGGAATATAGGGCTAGACCTGTATTTTTACAGAGCAATGGGCACTTTTGTCTGCGATTGACAGATTCCTTGTGTGGGTTCTAGGATCCCGTTGGGGGTGGGGAAAAAAAAATTACTAATTAGGGATTTGCTGAATTTTGATATGTTGAGCTGAAAGACACACATATCACAGCCTAGCTGTAAACCACAGTGTGCCTATCCCTCTTTTAAGGACAAATGGAGAAGAAGAAAAAGAAGCTTTGAAAAAAGGTAAATATCTTTACTTCTGTTGTCCTATGACAGAAGCTGCCTGGAAAGTTGAAGAAGCTCTTCTCAGAGTTTGAAATCTTCATGGAGCCGGCTAGAAACCACAGACCTTACAGGCTGACTGTCAGCAAGCTCAAGAGTCCCATAATTCCATTCATGCCTCTTCTGATGAAAGGTGAGTGGTCTTCATGTGTTTATTTTCACCATATGGGTTCTTGGGAGCCGCTGTGTGGTTGCGGCTAGATATTCACCTGCAGATCCAAAGGTCAGTGGTTCGAATTCGAACGTTGTATTGTAGAGTATTGTAACTGACTCACAGAGCATGTTGAGAAAGGTGGAGACAGGCATGCTTCGTGCAGAGTGACAAGCATCACTTCAGAGGTCCTGGGTAGTTATCATCCTTTGGATATTTTCTGCAGGTAATGCAGGTGTGTTGGAAAATGAAGATGGGGACGGAGCACTAATGGGAATGTCATGAGTGCTGTGATGTCAGTTCTTAGCTCAACACTCAGCATTCAGTGTGTAATCAAAGCAATGCTTAAACAAAACTGGAATGCCGAGTAAGCTTAACAACTAGACTCTCATCTGCTGGTCTGAAGGTCTTTGGTTCAAATCTGCATCAAGTTGAATTTGTTTTTTTCAATTTAGTTTGGTTCCCAGGTTGACCCAGCCTAAACTGTACAAGTCATGGGAAGTAAAGGCAGCCAATAGGCCACTGATGATGAAAGGGTCCTTTATCTTTTTTCGATTACCCTTTTTTTCCTTAAACGAAAGGAAGGTTACGGGTAGTGAGCATACTTTGGATCTTCTCTCCAGGCCATGCTGGTGAAGTGGGTAATGAACAGGCGGATTGGCTGGATCTGCACCACTGGGTGATGACTGATACATGACAAGGCCATGAGCAACGGAATCAGTAGAGAAACAAAATTATTATGACCTGGAGAGAATGAGGCACCCAGGTGTAACCAGAGGGTCCTGCCGGCTCACTACACTCAGAGGAAAGGCAAGAAGGACATATAACCAGATTGTGACCTGTACCATCAGTATTGGAATTAACTCAACAACTCAACCTTAAACAAAACCCAGCTAAACAAACTCTCACTATTGTTGGTTATACTTGCAAACTTATAAATATATTTTTACTTGGTTCTTCACTGAAAAGGACTTTTGTTGTCTCCAGACATGACTTTCACGAATGAAGGAAACAAAACTTATTATGATAATATGGTCAATTTTGAGAAGATGGTGAGTTGAACATATTGTTTGTTTGTACCGATCAGTAATACTTTATATTTAACAAAATGTATCATCGTCAAGTGCCTTGCTGACTGGCAGGGATAATCATGCCTCTCCTTAATCTCAATCTCCAACTGCCTGTATCACTTTGTGTGTTGACACTCCTCCATGCCATGACAATAGACTGTCAAAAATTTTCTCACTTTGCCTGCCTCTGTCTCTCTTTCTTCTTCTTCACATTCACCGGCTGTAAACTCTGGTGGAAAGTTCTGGTTGCTCGTCCTGTTCCAGAAACTGATTGATGTGTGCACATCTGTTTCACAGGTCTGACTACTTTGCATGCAGACTGACAATTCCTTGCCTCTCAGGCAGATCTACGACTTTGAAGAAAGCTCCTAATTAGTCGACTACTACAACATGTCCTTTGGGCAAGCAATGGGTCTATTCTTGTTCTCCCCAAAATGGGGTTCCGGAACCTACACGATAAGACCTCTGTTTTTCTTTCCCCGAATCTTTCCAGTGGTCGTAACGTGTTCTAGTTGCCTCTCCTCTCATACGATGACCCAATAAATGATGACTATCTCTTTCTAATGTTTGTGATAAGTTGTCTTCGAGCCCTCGCCTCATTCAAAACATCTGGGTTGTTCTTTTTGACTGTCCAAGGAATTCTAAGGATTCTTCTGTAAAACTGCATCTCCAAATCCACAAGAAATTGTTCAGCTTGTTTATTAATTGTACCAGATTCACAGCCGTATGTTCAAACTGGTTCTACTGTAGCCTGCAAGAATTCTTCTCCTGACCTTCACTGAGGTGGATTGATTACACAGAATGTAAACAGTGTTAAAACAAATGTCAGGGACCTTGTTTCTGCTAGTAGCTCATTGGGAATTTGATGTTTAAGTCATATTTTTATAGACCAATTGGCGCTTGATAAGAAATGTGGTCAACATTATGCTGGCCGCCTTTACTTCCTAGAAAATCTCCTAGTACCTGGAGAAGACGACGACAATTTGTAGTTTCATGTGCCTATGGTTGTGTCCTATTTTGTTGTTGTTATTCCATATTTCTATGATAGTTTATTTTTAATTTTTTCAAATCATTCTGAAGCGGAAATGTGGGGGTGGTGCAGGGGGGAATCTTAGTTGTGGCCAGTGCTGAAAAGCTAGTGTTGATAGGACACACATTGAAAACCATGGACTGTGGCAGGGGGTTGAAGACCCAAAACAAACCCCCAAAAAATGGAGAATGGAGCTTTTGCAGTCGACAGAGGAGAGTAAAAATTCACTACAAGTCAGTTTTTAAGGAGATTCCTGGGAATCATCAGTGGAGCTAGGGAGATTGAGATTCAAACCTTTGTGAATTCTCCCAGATAAGAATCCTGCATTCTTAACTATTAAACAATAATAATAACTACATTAAAATGGTTAGACTAAAAATCAACCATGGCCTATATGTCTTGGTATGACTACACTTTGATTTCATCCCTTAAACAACTAAGTTACTTTTATGTTACCACGTTTTGCCAAAAATAAGGCCTAACCGAAACAAAAAATCAGCCCTGGCATAATTTTTCAGGCTGCTTGAAATCTAAACCCTACCCTAATTATAAGCCCTAGTTAATATCATCAGCCAGACTGATTTCATTTGTCCATCGAAACATGACAGAGGTATCGAATTATAACGATGTTCCAGATGAAGGTGGCGTGGCTGTATTTGAATAAATTTAGATTTTCCAGTTCAATAAATGTAGATTTTCCAGTTCAGTAAATGTAGATTTTCCAGTTCAATAAATGTAGATTTTGCAGTTCAGTAAATGAAGATTTTTGTGTTTCCCATGTGGGTTCCAGGGCCTTAGTGTGGGGGAGGGGGGATGTGGATACAAAAGCGTTGACCCACCGCCTCCCTAACGAGCATGTCATAAGAACTGACTGATTGGGGTATTCCTTCACAGTCATAGTGCTTCTGCATGAGAAGCAAGGAGTCAATAGTCTGCCTACATATAAGCCAGATCTGTAAAATGGATGCGCATGCAAAATGCAAGTTCTGGAGAAAAAAAAAAGTAAAGGACCCTTTTCCACGCCTTTAGGCGTATAGGGCATATAGGGCTTACACATATATTTTATGGACCAATTGGCACAAGATGGGGGATGTGGTCAGCATCACGCCAGCGGTCTTCACTTCCCGGGACTGTACCCAGTACCCACTCAAGGCTGGGTCGACATGGGAGCCAAAGTCATTTTTGGATAAAAAAAGTCTGGCTCTGTCTGGGAGCGAACCCAGGACCTTCTGATCCTCGGCGAGCGTCTAGCCGCTACGCCACGGCGACTCCCTCAACTTCTGAAACAAGAGTAAATAAAGTCCAGAAGTTGAGAAACAACCAGAACTTTTTGCCAGAGTTTAAGCCAGTGAACACGAGTCATTGAATACATGTAGATTTGTTCATATGATAAAATAAGATCCTCTTTCTCCTCTTTTCTCTACTCCTGAAATGCCTCGTGGTGTCAGGGAAAGAGCCCTTCTGTTCGCTTTGTATAAAGTACTTTTCAGTGTCTCTGATATTTCTGCTGTCTATGTTCTGCATGGTTGACCCTGACTCTATTACCGTTGTATCTGTATAACATTGCCCTCTCTGATACCAATCTCATTACTTGGCCAAATCATTTGATTTGTTGTCTATCTATAAAGTTCAGTATTGGTTCTGTGCCGACTCTCCTCCTGATATCATCATTCCTAAGTCGATCTTTCCTCATTACACCTAGACTAGCACGCAGACGTTTCACTTCTGTCCTGATTATTTTCCTTCTGTCTTCTGAAGACATAAATTTGCCTAGAGAAACCACACAACAGCCTGGGGCTGCTGGGATTGGTTCTGCAATGTCCTGTAAAGGATACGGCAACTAACTAATCTTCTGAAGACAGTGTCCATGTTTGACATTGATAGTATAGCGTTAGTAAGAATATTTTGTTGAACAGTGCTCCTTTAGTGTTCATATTCAAGATAGAATAGTTGTTATACGTATTGTTGAAAATTCAAAGTTAGATATCACCTCTGGAAAAAACCCAAGACTTATGGCGGGGTAAAGCAGGAAACTATATATAAGACCAGTTGGGGGGGGGGGGGTGTGCATACAGGGGGGGGGTTCCATTGAGAGATCAGTGACAGAGAAGGATGAAGAGCAAAATAAGAAGAATCTTTAACCATAAATGAAAGACATTTATTCCCTCAACTCTGGCAGGGTCCCAAGGACATGCAAGATACGTTATGGCAATATCCTACCAGTTGTATGTTTGTGTGTATAGATGCGCCCGATTTTATGTTCCATCTTGAGACCCTTTGACAGAGAATTAAAAATTCTGCGGCACACATTTATTCCCTCAAGAGTTATGTTAATTAAAGTAGCTCAGTTTATCAAAGTGTATCTGTTCTCATGCACTTTCAGCATATGATTGCACAGACACTCAGAACAATCAGGTACTGCCGTCAGAATCACATGGGTAAGTATTTTCAGTTCTGTTTTCTGTGTGCTTTTTTCCTTCTCATTGACCAGTCATCATTGCGCAGATCACTTACATATTTTACATATTTGGGTAGTAGTTTTTCATTGGAACCCACAGGCGCATAGGAATAAAGGAAGGCCAAAAAATACACGGAGAAGGGGAGCTGGAGAATGAAGTTAGAAAGATGGGGAGGACATGGGGAGAGCTGCATGCAGTAGCGAAGGATAGAGCAACTTGGGGTGAGTTAGTTGAGGGCCTATACTCCATTGGGGCTAGAGAGGCAGAAGAAAGAAGAAGAAGGTAGCAGTTTTGATTGTCTTCTTCTTCTTCTTCTTCACTTCCTCTTTCCGCTTTGTGTGTTTGAGAGATATAAGTTTCTACTTATTGCTTATTTTGTCTGCAGTGACTGTAGACACATCATACTGTTAAAGAGTTTCTATGATGTTATCTTTCCATATTGTCCTTGGTCTACCTCGTGATCTACCACCTTATCATCTTTTAGTGTATGCCTTATATAGTATGCAGTCACAAGGCATTCTTTCTAAGCTGGCAAAAAATTTGATGTGCTGTCTTTGTAAATAATTAGAGAACTTGTTCAGTGCCGATTTTTTTTTCAATGATCTATTTCCTGATTTTTTCTCTTCTGCTCACTCCTACCACCATTCCCAGACATCTAATTTTCATGGTTACTAATTTTCTTTTCTGGATTCTTTACTGTTTTTCTGTTTTAAATGTTAAACGTATTGTTGAAAATTCAAAGTTATATTAGGCCATGACTACAAATACATCATTCTTATTACCATGAGGAGTAGTAGATGTAGAAGAAAGTAGAGGTATAGAAAGAGCATATATTGGTGGAATGGAGATTTTTGAGTACTAACCTATGTTTTATTGATATTTATTGGTTTCTGTTATCTGTGCAGAGCCTGAAGCTCCCGAGTCAGTGAAGGCCACTGCTGATATCAAAGCCTACATAAGGTGAGCATTTTTGCTTTGTTAATTCCTTGGGCCCCAGCTAGTAATTACTTAATCTCTTTCTGTACTGAGGAATTCTGCATCATAAAAGAACTTTTGCCTTCATCTGGATTTAGAATCAGCTGTACAGACATGTTGCAATTTTAATGGACCTATGGAGTATGTTGAGAATGGTGGAGACAGGCGTGCTCCGTGCAGAGTGGCAAGCATGCTTCAGAGGTCCCGGGTAGTTAGCATCCTTTGCATAACTTCTCCAGGTCCTGCTGATGTGTTGGGAAATGAGCAGGCAGATAGACTGGCCAGTTCTGCACCACTTGGTGTTGAATTGATGTATGACAAGCTAGATGTTGTGAGGGCCCTTTGGAAACAAGGGAACATTGCAGAGGCTCAAATATATCATAACGGTCTGAGGAGAATGGCACTGCTGGAAGTTACTAGGGGATCTGGCCCACGCTTAGTACTCAAGGGAAGCGACAGAAGTACAATAAGACAGCTACTAGTGTTATCAGAATTGGAACTTTTCGCTCGCTGTTGAAGATGTGGAAGGAGCACTTATAGGAGTGTCTCGAGTGCGTGATGTTGATTCTGGATTCAGCATTCAAAAGACATGTGTAGATCACAAGGTGTTGAAATAGTAACAGTTTATGGATGAAAAAAAAACAATATAATAATTTTCATACAGTGAGTTAACATAAAAAGTGTTTAAGACAGAAAATGTGTTTTTTTTTTTTAACTGACTAAGAACGTACAGTGAGTTCTGTCAGGCATTATTTGTATCTTAGTTATTGTATTTTTTTAATTGTTTTTTTTTCAATTTGTTTCAGTAGTAAATTATTAACTATTAACTTACGTTCTCTCAACACAAGGAATCTCAATGTGATCGACAACCAGCGGATTCTGACAAACCTCTCCCACAAATGTGAACCTAGAAAAGGCTGATCTATCTGCTAAACTTTTGGTCCCGTCATCGAGCATTTCAGATAGGTTAGATTAGGAAGAAAATGTAAACAAAATAAACTGGTGCCAATGTTGTCATCATCATCAACACCATCATCATCAATATCTTCATAGTCTCACAACACTGCATGTCATTGGGTCACCCGTTACCGTTGATCCGCTCCCTCTACCTCTTTTGGTCACATGCAGTGGGCTTGATGTTTGTGTATTTGAGGCCTGTCCATTCATCTAAATTTCTTTGTCAAGGTCTCTTTTTTGATCTGTCTCTCCTCCTCTTCCCACTCTACAGAGACTTAGAGTTTCATTTTTGAGATGCTGGCAGATCTTGTTATATGTCCGCACCACTGCATTTTCAATCTTTTCACTGTTTAAAGATGTTTACAGTTGCCAATATGTTAACTGATGATATGACAAATTCTGTGCAGATTATAGGATTTTATTTTGGCCCCAGGAGAAAATAAATCTCCAGCCTTACCGAGGATTCGAACCCAGGTCTACTGCATGAGCGCCATGCTTTCCTAACCGTTAGGCCAGCCGCTTAACTGATGTAAAGACCTGAAATTGTAATCTTGTTTTATTCTTCCTCTATTTCCTGTTCTGCCATTCAGCATCAGGTTTTGAAGAGACTTCAGGAGCTAGCCATGTGGCCTTAATGATTCCCCTATCCTACACTTATAAATATAGACAGTTAAGACCTTTTTTGGGGGGAAGGGGGTGGATTCTTTGTTTTTTGGTTGACATGTAGTTTTACCTGTGGACATGTTTGAGTATTTTAGTTAACATAGTTTTACCAGTGGAAATTTTTTATTCGTATATTTTAGTTAACATGTAATTTTACCTGGGGATATAGTTAACATATAATTTTACCTGAGGATATTTGCATTTTTGTATTTTAGTTAACATATAGTTGTACTTGTGGACATTTTTTTATTTGTGTATTTTGGTTGTTGTGAAGTTTTACCTGTGGAAATTTTTTATTTGTATAGTTTAGTTAACATATAGTTTGATTTGTAGAAATTGTGTATTTGTGGACATTTGTTTTAATCTGTGTATTTCGGTTGTTGTGTAGTTTTACCTGTGGACATTTTTTTTTTTTTTTACTTATTTTAGTTATCATATAGTTTTACATTTTATTTATGGTTTAGTTAATATATAGTTTTATCTGTGAAAATTTTTCTTTCTATGTTTTAGTTAACATATAATTTTATTTGTGGACTTTTTTCATTTTGGATATTTATAGGTAACACATAATTGTACCTGCTTACATTTGTTTTCTGTATTTTAGTTAACATATAGTTTTACTTTTCTATATTCTAGTTACATCTAATTTTACTTTTCTGTATTTTAGTTACATCTAGTTTTACTTTTCTGTATTCTAATTAGCATATAGTTTTACTTTTCAGTATTCTAGTTAATATATAGTTTTACTTTTCAGTATTCTAGTTAACATATAGTTTTACTACCTGTAGACATTTTTTCAGTGTGAGTATTTTTGGTTCATCTTATCTCATCTTGATCCTCTTTTACCTAGCGGTGTCGAGCTAAAGTATAATTTACGGGAAAGATAATTTTCTAACAGTACATTCACTGTTGGTATACAAGCTATACATGTGTTTGTAACTGTTCAAGATTCCCTATAGTTTGTTTCTATCTACTCTGTCAAATGCTTTTTCTTGATCAACGAAGGCCAAATGGCTAAATAGAGTCTTTTATTAAATTCAGCTGATTTTTCTGTAAGTTGTCTGAGTGCAAAGATGGCGTCTGTGCATCCCAAGTTTTTCCTATATCCTAGTTGCGTTTCACTTAGCTGGGGCTCGATAACAGGTCATAGCCTTTTCTCTAGAATTTTGCAAAATGTTTTCCCGGTCATCATCATCATCATAAACCACGTCTGCTGTTAAGCGACGTGGGGAGGAATAATTTGTGATCGAGTGCACGTTGGCTGCCACTGGCTATTGTCATGCCGTAAAGGCGTAAAGTGACTTTAATGTTGTCGGTCCATATTTTTCCGCAGCCGTCATCTTGCTCTTGTAGCTGATCTTCTGAGATGTAGTGCTTGTGATGGTATTTGATCTTGCTGCATTCTAACGAGATGGCCAAACCATTTGATCTGCTGTTTCTCGATGAATCTAGTACAAGGTGTCATTCCCACAATTTGCCTGATAGTTTCATTATTCACTCGATCTCGGTACGACTCAAAAGAGACTCCTCTGTACTGTATGCAGTCTCTTTTACTGCCTTTGTTTTTCTGTATTGGAATGATTGTGGCATTTCTCCAATTTCATGATGTTTGTTCATTTCACGGACATTGTTAAACAGCCTGTGCAGCCATTTTAACTCTGAGTCCCAAGAAATGCATCATACGTTCATAGGTTCCTACCTAGAAGCCCAATGAATGCATGATGCGCTGATTTATTACTTTCTTTACTGTCACCTGGGCCTATCATGCTAAACTTCCGGGATTCAAAGAGTTAATTAGCCTGCTTTAATTAGTTTGTTTGGTATTTCATATGGTCTTGGTGATTTATTCCACTCTAGTAGGTTCCCTGATCTCTTCATTCAGTATGTCAGGTTCTAGTTCCTGGGCGGTGACCACTGTGGTGTCTTGAGTTTCTGTGGCGTCGGTGACCACTGTGGTGTCTTGAGTTTCTGTGGCGTCGGTGACCACTGTGGTGTCTTGAGTTTCTGTGGCGTCAGTGACCACTGTGGTGTCTTGAGTTTCTGTGGCGTCGGTGACCACTGTGGTGTCTTGAGTTTCTGTGGCGTCGGTGACCACTGTGGTGTCTTGAGTTTCTGTGGCGTCGGTGACCACTGTGGTGTCTTGAGTTTCTGTGGCGTCGGTGACCACTGTGGTGTCTTGAGTTTCTGTGGCGTCGGTGACCACTGTGGTGTCTTGAGTTTCTGTGGCGTCAGACAGTATATTGAGAAGTTTGAATTGCTGTCTCCATCTGTCTGGAATTTATTTCACTTATTGGTTCTCCTTTGTCATTGTTATTTCTGTTAGATCGTACGGATCTCATCTGGTTCTCATTAATTTAGTCTTTTTTGTAAAAAAAAATTTTGCCGCTCCCTTGTAATTGGAAAGGATAAAAATAACAAACGAAAAGTATATCAGCGAGCCTCACCATATAATAGACATGAACAAAACGTGAACGTTGCGGCTATGGAGCCTTCTTCAGCACATACATAGATTAGACAATACTACAAAATACACAATATCACTTATCTTCGTATCTCGAGGCAGCCAGGTCAGGGTCAAGCCAGCCTTTCTCTGTATTTTTCCCAGCCGTTCTGTCAGCTTTCTTTATTGTTCTGTTTGCATTTCTTCTTGCTATTCTATGTTTGATATAATTGTCGTCATGTTTGCTCTTAACCCATTTCTTGTATTTGTTCTTTTTTCTTTAACAATTACTTTCACTTCGTCATTCCACAAACTTGTTAGTTCCCTTTTAAGAGTTCTGCTTTTCCTCGTAGTTCCTCATGTTATTTTTGCAGCATTTAGAATACAGAATTTAAATATTTTATATGTGGGCATGTTTTATTTGTATATTTTGATTGACAAGTAGTTTCTCCTGAGGAAATTTTTATTTGTATGTTTTATTTGACATGTACTTCTATCGATGTATATTATTATTATTTTTTTTAGTTTATAAACTTTGGTTGGTGTATGCATTTGTCTATGGATATGTTTGCTGTTGTTGTTTTTGTTATCTGTAGAAGAAACAAAATTACAAATGATACGAGGGAGAGTCAAAATTGTCTACACTTTTCATTTTATAATTTATTTACATGAAACTAGGGTTTCATTGTGCACATTCTGTGTAATCTCCTTCCTTATCATTGCACTTTGCCCAGTGACCAACAAGCTCAGTCTTTCTTCCAAATAAAAGGTTTTCAGTTGGTCATAAAGCCAATTCTGCTGCGCATTTTGCTTGTCTAAGTCTGAAGCGTATCGGCGACCTTGCAAGGGTTTTTAGTGCCCACCGTGTGCAGATTTTATGAAAGCCAAGCTCATCGTGGATTATATGATTGGCAGAATTGTGATTAATGTTTAACACAGAGGCTACCACATCAATGGTTAATCGCCTGTTTGCCTGAAACATCTCTCAGGCTTGCTGAATGTTGTCATCTGTAGTAGAAGTTGATGGCCATCTTGTTCTTTCTTCAGGCGATATGACCACTTGTAATCTTCTCGATCCACAAAAACACATCTTTACAAGATAGTACACTTCTCCGATTATTGTGATGATGGTCTAGGATGAATTTCTGAACCTTTGACACCCTCAGACAAGAGGAATCAAATCACTGCTTGTTGTTCCTCTTTGGAGCAAACTTCTAATGGAGCAGCCATGATCTATCCAGAACAGAGGGAAGACAAATGACGGACTTGAAGGATCAAACTTTCGTAGCATTACCACAACAGTATAACAAAGAAATAAGCCAGGACAGAAGTCAGTGTGGACAATGTAAGAAAAGTTCTGTCAAAAGTGTAGATAATTTTTGACTTGCCCGCCTAAAATGAATATTTAGTTGTGCTGAACCTCGACCAGCTCCAGCTGACGGGCCCTGCTGCTGACGTCACCTGGTCGGGCTAACGATGCAGTGACGCAGCAGTTCTCAAACTGGGTGCCGAGGTACCCTAGGCTGCTGTGAACGTATGCCAGGGGTGCCGCGGGAATACTGAAGAAAAGTTGGTTACAAATTGTGAAATTATTAAAAAAGGCGTGTAGATACTTTAAAGTTAAAATTTAAGTTGACTTTCCTCGCCACTGTCGAAAAAAGTTTATTTATTGTTTGAGAACTGCTGCGTTAACGCATCCTTAGCCCAACCCGGTGACGTCAGCAGCACGGCCCTTTAGCTGGAGCTGGTCTTGGTTGAACATATGGTGTCTGTCTCTAAGTGAAAACATTCTGTAATTGAATCTGAATCTCTCAGTCTCACCATTCCTGGCTTCTCTTCTAATGAAATGGCTTGAAACAAATATATCTGCTGGCTGTTTCACATCAGCGGTGGCAGTCTTCTTTCACACAGAAAGCAGTATCGGTTTACTTTGTTTAATTCCCCGTGTGAATTCCAGGGCCCCATTTGTGCATCCAAGCACAGTTGAGTCTGGATAAGTAGAAGTGGCAGCGACCTAAGAAAATGCCTCCACTTATTAGGATTTCTACTTATCCAGACAGGTCACACAATAGAGAAAATTGCCGGGACTAAGCTGGTCATGTCGACTTAACCAACATTCGACTTATCCGAGTTCGACTTAAATGGACTCGTTCTGTTAGATGGGACGGGGGTTTCCCTCCTCCCCCATCTTTTCCACACCCCATGGTGTTTTTATATAAGGGCCTTCGAAAATGTGAAATTTAGGGGAAGGGGGGTGCTGAGGGGCTCCCATGTTTTTATCTGGTGGCGCGCATAGTCTGCCCGAGAGTTGGGCGGGGAATAGAGACCCGCTGTCTCCCTGAAAAGCATGTCGTAATAGGCGACTAATTATGGATTTTTTTCTCTGAAATCAAAACATGAACAGCTAGAAACCAGCAGTTTGCATACAAGTAAGCCGGATCTGTAAAACGGATGTGCACAGAAATTTCAAGTTCTGAAACAAGCCTGAACTCTAAAAGTTGACGAACAAGCAGAACTTTCTACTGAAGTTTACAGCCAGTGAATGCTAAGGAGAAGAAGACACCCAACAAAAGTTCTGATGCAACAGCACGTAGTCTTATGGGACTGTCATGTAATTACAGTTCAACTTGACAGCAAACGGGTCACCCCATATTTACTCCTTTCCTGTGCCAATGAAAACTACACAGAATGTCCATCACTGTCATTTGTATAAAAAAACACACACACACAATGGACAGCATTGTCTTGACTTCTTTGCGAAAAACAAATCGTCATGTTCAACCAGCATCCCCTTAAAGGTGGAGCTTTTGCTTATAATTGTGACTAGGTTATGTAAGCCATATAAAAGGGATTAGCATTTCTCGCCACAAAGTAGCCCTGAAAAGGACTCTTGGCCCGGCTCTCTAGCGTAGTTGGCTAAACCGGATTGCGCGGAGACCGGGTGACGAACTCCTTGTGGTCTGGGTTCAATCCCAGGGGTAGGCAGGAAAGCAACATTTTCTCCCAGATTTACGGTATTTACAATGGAATCAAAGCCGCAAGGTTGTGATATCCATAATACCGAGCCTAAGGGTTAACAACTCATGGCTTCTGGATACTAAAACAAACAAACAAACAAAAGGACTCTTGCAGTGCTGATGCGATTAGTAAAGTCTCAAATACTGGTAATCTGGTCATCTCAGTCTCAGATACTGCCCCTCCGTCGTCTGGGGGTTACAAACCCAGCATTAGCAGCCCTGATAGGACGAGACATGGTACTCAGGAGTGAAAACCTATAAGTGCTACGCTTTACTTCTAAACTCCAGCCTGCGTCCGAAGAATCTCAGCGCAGTGCACAAACTCCGTATCACCGGCGAAGATCCTGAAATTCTTTGGGTACATTTTCTACTCAAAATTTTGCTTAAGCAGTAACTACATGCGCAATATTACAAACGGGCTTCTTATCTTAAAATAAAGAGACATGGGAAAATCAGCCCTTAAACAATCATTTAACCTAAGATACAACATTTTTCGATTAGATATGTACGGTCAACAATAGCCCGCTCAAAGAATGCGCTTTTTTTTTTTTTTTTTTTTTTTTTTTTTTTTTTTTTTCTTTTTTTTTGTGCCGCTCACGTTTATTCGACGTCTCGGCAAGTCTTTTTTTTTTTTTTTTTTTTTTTTTTTTTTTTTTTTAAATGTTTATTTGTTGAAACATATTTGTACAAATCTCTTGTGAAACAAAAGCAAAATCAATATTTTTTTTTTTTTTTTAGCAAGTCTTTTTTTTGTGTGTGTGTGTGTGTTTTGTGTGTTGCTAGTATTTTTGTAAGTCTGTTTTTACATTCGTTGCCGTTTGTGCGTGTTATTGTTGTGTCGTTTTGTGAGTGCGTTTCAAAAATTTTATTCAATTTACAAGAACAAACAAAAAGAAATGGAAAAGTAACAAAACAAGGTGAAAGGAAAAAGCTCTGGGGCGGGGAAAAAAGAAGGGAAGGGGGACTCCACTCATTTTTTGGGTTCGCACCAAGAGAGGGTTCCGTATTGTTTCAGTGGTCTGTTTCTTACTTTGATTTCGACGTCTTCTAGGAAAGAAAGTTGGTGTCCTTTTTTTGATGGTTTTGCCAGTTGAAGGTTACATCTAACGCAGTGGACTTTGGTGACTGTGTGCGAAAATGTGGTCGATTCCGCCGAGCATTGTGGACATAATATGTCTTTGATGTGAGGCTCGGCACTCTCCCAGTCTGTGTCTTCTGAGCAAGAAGTGGACTCCTCTTTCAAGCCAGCTGCTGTCGTTTCCTCTGGTATTTCTCTGTTGTCTCTTTTTGCTGCAGGTGAAGTCTCGTTGGAGCTAGCCTTCTGGCGGCTTCGCTTCTTGACCTTCTTCTGCTTCTTGCCTTTGGCCTGTGAGCTTCCTTCTTCTTCTGTTGAGGACTGCGTTATCACCTCCGTAGCGACTGCCGCCTCTTCCTGGGGTGGATGAACCTCCTCCGGAATGGGTGCAGTTGCTGGTTCTGGTCGTCTCCTCCTTGTAGGGCACTTGTTTGCCCAGTGGTCATTGTGCCCGCAGTGAGGACAATTCGTCCTTCTGCCTGGCACAGTGACCCAGAGCTGGTGTTTGCCGCCGCCGGGGAGCGCCGGATGCCTCATGTTGACATAATGAGGGATCGGTTTTGTCTCCCTCACGGAGGCATGCCATCTGTCGATGCCGTGTTTTGGAATCTGGTATGTTTCGGGATCCTCGTCTCCCGTGATTCCGGTGATGATTTTTTTCACGGTCGCTTCCGTGGCTGTGACTGGCATCCAATTGATGCAGATTTTTGTTCTTACTTTGTCTAGATGTTCTAGAAGAACATCTACACCCTCCACTGTTTTCCGCGCATTGTGCAGGAGATGGTAATGAGTCCTGTGGGCTGCTTCGGTGAGGGTGAGGTACCACTCGGTGGTCTTCGAGTAGCGGTACAGCGCCGCTATCCCGTGGATAGGCACTCCGACTGGGCCTATCAGGACGCTGGTCAGCCAGGCGGTCGCCGCCCTGGAGGCAGCATCGGCACCGGACAAAGACACAATGATCGTATTACCTGTCCGGTGAATCCTTCCTCCAGGGAACGCGTCCGTCGGCACGTCCAGGTCCAGGTTGGTGACGTCTGCTGCAGGCTGCATCTCAGGTGGCTGTGGTAGAGGTTTGGTGTCCGGGGCTTGCTCCGTCGTTGGTTTTGGTTATGTGCGGGATGATCCCCAAAAGTACATCACAAAGCTCGCTTTTTATAAAGCGTAATTAGGGAGTTTCCTTCAAAGTCAATCGATGTTATGTCTAAAAATTGTCCAACTCGAAAACTACATGCACGGATAATAGTAAATAAAATTATATATATTTTTTTATGAATTTGTGAATATTTTTTTAACATCTTATAGTTTTTAACGTTTTCACACTTTTTTTGTCAGTTAATGCTAATTTTTATATTGTTACATATAAATATATGTAAAATATGTTTTATTTGTAAAACAGCATTGAAATAATTGTAGTATACTATAAATACATAATTGTATCCCCTGAAAAATACGTCAGGGGAGACAATTTCATTTTATAGTTATAAATAAAGCGGACTTTAACATGCAGTACATTTTACAGAGTACAATATTCTTCATCCCTTTGAGGGATGACATTATTTTTTTTAAAGCTATACCCTAGCTCTTGCCACATTGTTACACATTGTGTTATCGGGTGTTTATCGCTTCTGTTATATCATAGTGGAGTAATATGTACTACTACTTCTACTGAGTAGCAAAAATTTCTCTTTTCCATAAAAAGTATTACGGCTCTTTAAATTACTTTGCTATAACAATAGCATTAGACTAAAAAAATTTTCCCTGATATCAGATAGAAAGCTTTCTGAGAGCGAGGCGAACGAACGAAATACATTTATTGTAATTTCACTATGAAATGTCACCAGAGTAAAATATGTCAAGATCTTTGTTATTTGTGTGTGTGTGTGTGTGCGCGCGCGCGCGCGCTCCTTACATTGTTGTAGCATGGGCCCTAGGCACAGCGGTAGTAACCAATAAGTGTTACGTTTTAATGCTAACTCAAGCCTGCGTTCGAAGATTCTCAGCGCAGTGCACAAACTCCTTGGCACCGGCAAAGATCCTGAAATTCTTTGGGTAAATTTTTCTACTCCAAATTTTGCTTGGGCAGCACCGTTAGTCTACATGCGCAATATTACAAACGGGCTTCCGATCTCAAACACAGAGACATGGGAACATCATCCCTTAAATAATCATATAACCTAAGATACCACAGTTGTCATTAGTTATTTACGGTCTAGAATAGCCCGCTCATAGAATTTGTTTTTTTTTTTCACTTTTTTTTTTCTCAAAGATATGTTTTTTTTTTCCCCACATGTGTGATGATCACAATGAAAACGAAAAGACACATGTTTTAAAGTTAACCAATTCTCATAAATTTATAGTATAAGCATTTGACACATTATGAAGGTTGCCTCCAAGTTGTTACTCAATTATCATATATGAAAATGTTACAAAATAATTACAATTTCTTCCCTCTTCAAATTTCACTGACCATTATGCCAGTTAACTTTATTCCTTTTATTTTTAAAGCAATTGATACATTAATTATATAATGAATGAGTCAAATAGAACCAATATATAACAAATTTTAAAATAAATGACAAGCAAATAACAAAGATTTACATTTTATGAAAAAAAATCAGTAATATAAGAGTAAGAACGTAAAGACACCATTATAGTTGTTAGCGTGGCTTCTTCATTTGGAGGCTGATGTTGAAGATTCTTTTTCTTCTTTTTTTTTTTTTTTTTTTTTTCATTGATTAAACCTCTGGTTAAAACTTTCTTCGCATATTTTTTTTTTTCACCCTCGCTGAGTATCTTAGTAACAATTTTTGTTTACTAAATATATTTTTAAAATTGGCGATCCAGTGTCAAGGTATATGTTGTTTTTCATTCAAAAATAGATAAAGAGAACATAAAAAAATGGCATGCTGTGTGATAAAAGCAAAAAAAAAAAAAAAAAAAAAAAAAAAAAAAAAAAAAAAAATCTGATCAATTCTGAAGAGAAATATTCTTCAGTTCAGACACATTCTAAAAGCATGATGATAGTGCTTACAATTTCTTTTTTTTTTTTTTTTTATGTAGCTGCATGATGGTATAACAGCAGGGCCTTGATCCTACAGAGATGTGGTTTCTTGCTTCACTTCTCATAATTTGCTTTCTCGCCTGATGGACAACCTCGGCCAAAACTTTCAGGTCCTTACAGATTAGCGTAACAGGACTTGGTCAAATAAGGTGTCACTTGGTGCTCAGAATGGCTTCCATAGAATGCTCACTTGGATATACCGCTTAATTTGATAATACATAGAAGATTTTTACACCTCTCCTGGACATCCGCCCCATGTCTACTTATTCAGAACATTAAGAGGTTTGTGGCAGCTTGCCAGGCTTACCACATCCTCCCCTCGAGAAAGTCTCTTCGGTTGGGTTGACGCCTGCGATCACCCCAAATGTGAGTGACTCGAGTGCGTAATTTTTACGTAAGGGTGACTGCGTTTGCACTATCCCCTCTTAAACTTAAAAAAAAAGTCTCTACAAGACGACGAGTACTCAATCGCGATGACTGACTGATTGACTTTTACCCCACCAGGACATCACACAAGCGATAAACACCCGATGACACAGTGTGTCAACATATGGGTGAGGATCACCGTGGAGAGGTCCCAGAAACCGCCTTCAGCCATTAGGCTATATTGCGGTCCCTGGAATGAGCCAGAGTGGAGCTTCAGATAACGACAAATTTGTTTTTTTTTTTTTTTAATTGGCTCTGTAATTTTTTTTTTCCCAATACGTTTATTGGTTGAAAACATGGTTTACACTATTTCATATACATTAACAAAAGCAAAAATAATAAAATGGTAAAAAATTATGACGTGGTACCTATATTCCACCAACATTTGGAAGAGAGTAGGAACAAAGCAGGAGACAGAAAATGACAAGGGGTAAGGAAAGGAGGAGCCATTCATAATTATTTGTTGGTGGTGGTAGCCTGTTATGATGGTGGTGATAGCCTGTTATGATGGTGGTGATAGCCTGTTGTGTTGGTGGTGGTAGCCTGTTATGATGGTGGTGATAGCCTGTTATGATGGTGATGGTGGCCTGTTGTGTTGGTGGTGGTAGCCTGTTATGATGGTGGTGGTAGCCTGTTATGATGGTGGTGGTAGCCTGTTATGATGGTGGTGATAGTCTGTTATATTGGTGGTGGTAGCCTGTTATGATGGTGGTGATAGCCTGTTATGATGGTGGTGGTAGCCTGTTATGATGGTGGTGGTAGCCTGTTATGATGGTGGTGGTAGCCTGTTATGATGGTGGTGGTAGTCTGTTATGTTGGTGGTGGTAGCCTGTTATGATGGTGGTGATAGCCTGTTATGACGGTGGTGGTGGCCTGTTATGTTGGTGGTGGTAGCCTGTTATGATGGTGGTGGTAGACTGTTATGTTGGTGGTGGTAGCCTGTTATGATGGTGGTGATAGCCTGTTATGATGGTGGTGGTAGCCTGTTATAATGGTGTTGGTAGCCTGTTATGATGGTGGTGGTAGCCTGTTATGATGGTGGTGGTAGTCTGTTTTGATGCAGGGGATCTGTGAGGTTTTTTTTTTTTTTTTTTTGCATGTTTAAATTATAATCGTTGCAGTTTCCGAGCTTCACTTTTTCAATTACATCATTTTTTTAAAGTTTGGATGTGGTCTTTAATGAAAGGCCAACCCCCCCCTCCCTTTCCCCAAAGCTTTTATTTTGATACTCAACCCATTTACATATTCTTAAGTTACAATGATGAATGATACACAAGAGAATTATATTTACAGAACATACATGTATGCAGAGCATTCATTTCTCCTTTCTCCTTCCCACTCCCTTTTTTTCCATTGCATTTCACATGCTCCGTCTCTCTCTCTCTCTCTCTCTCTCTCTCTCTCTCTCTCTCTCTCTCTCTCTCTCTCTCTCTCTCTCTCTCTCTCTCTCTCTCTCTCTCTCTCTCTCTCTCTCTCTCTGTATACCACCTTTTAAAAGTACAATTTTTCCATACCCTGCCTTAGACAGTGTCACAGTGAAAGGTAACCCAAGGGTCGTGTAAATATAATCAAATTATTCACTGCATGTTTTGCTTCTGACAGCCGATATGGTGCTTATTTTTCCACGAGGTGGTAACTTTTATGTTAGGAAATCAGTGTGTGTGTGTGTGTGTGTATACATATATATATATATTATATATATATATATATATATATATATATATATATATATATATATATATATATATACATACTAGTAATCTGGTCATCTCAGTCTCAAATATTGGTAATCTAGTCATCTCAGTCTCAATTACTGGTAATCTGGTCATCTCAGTCTCAAATATTGGTAATCTGGTCATCTCAGTCTCAAATATTGGTAATCTGGTCATCTCAGTCTCAAATACTGGTAATCTGGTAATCTCAGTCTCAATTACTGGTAATCTGGTCATCTCAGTCTCAAATACTGGTAATCTGGTCATCTCAGTCTCAAATATTGGTAATCTGGTCATCTCAGTCTCAAATATTGGTAATCTGGTCATCTCAGTCTCAGATACTGGTAATCTGGTCATCTCAGTCTCAGACACTGGTAATCTGGTCATCTCAGTCTCAAATACTGGTAATCTGGTCATCTCAGTCTCAAATATTGGTAATCTGGTCATCTAAGTCTCAGATACTGGTAATCTGGTCATCTCAGTCTCAAATATTAGTAATCTGGTCATCTCAGTCTCAGATACTGGTAATCTGGTCATCTCAGTCTCAAATACTGGTAATCTGGTCATCTCGGTCTCAAATACTGGTAATCTGGTCATCTCAGTCTCAAATACTGGTAATCTGGTCCTCTCAGTCTCAAATACTGGTAATCTGGTCATCTCAGTCTCAATTACTGGTAATCTGGTCATCTCAGTCTCAAATACTGGTAATCTGGTCCTCTCAGTCTCAAATACTGGTAACCTGGTCATCTCAGTCTCAAATACTTGTAATCTGGTCATCTCAGTCTCAATTACTGGTAATCTGGTCATCTCAGTCTCAAATACTGGTAATCTGGTCCTCTCAGTCTCAAATACTGGTAATCTGGTCATCTCAGTCTCAAATACTGGTAATTTGGTCATCTCGGTCTCAAATACTGGTAATCTGGTCCTCTCAGTCTCAAATACTGGTAATCTGGTCCTCTCAGTCTCAAATACTGGTAATCTGGTCAACTCAGTCTCAAATACTGGTAATCTGGTCATCTCAGTCTCAAATACTGGTAATCTGGTTATCTCGGTCTCAAATACTGGTAATCTGGTCATCTCAGTCTCAAATACTGGTAATCTGGTCATCTCAGTCTCAAATACTGGTAATCTGGTCCTCTCAGTCTCAAATACTGGTAATCTGGTCCTCTCAGTCTCAAATACTGGTAATCTGGTCATCTCAGTCTCAAATACTGGTAATCTGGTCATCTCGGTCTCAAATACTGGTAATCTGGTCCTCTCAGTCTCAAATACTGGTAATCTGGTCATCTCAGTCTCAAATACTGGTAATCTGGTCATCTCGGTCTCAAATACTGGTAATCTGGTCTGTAGCACAGCTGTCTACTTTGTTGCATATATTGTTGTCCCACCCAGGTTCGTGTTTAGGTTTGCTACAAAAGGAGCCGAATTGAAGATTATAGACGAGGAGAAAGATGGTCGTGTCGATAGTGGTGGTGTTGAGGATGATTCTTGTTAGCTGCATGCTTCTCCCGACTCTCTGATACTAATACAATGAATAGTCTAGAAGTCACAAATCTCATCTACTCTTTATTGTAATATGGCAACAATGCCTCAATTTATATCAATGACATTAAAAACAACTCATATGTTTTCATAGTGTCCTTATTATCTAGTTACTTAGTTAACTAGCTCTAGCATCTAACTGCCACCTGGCCTCTAGTGCGGTTTGGTACTACCATCGGACTTAGCCTGCCATAAAGAGCTTTTTCGTTACTGTGCTCCCGCTTCTCCTTCTTCGTCGCTAGATCCCGGATCCGCGTCTAGTCCAGAATCTGACTCTAGTTCCTCCACAAAAGGTGGTTGAGCGATAACAGAAAATTGTACTCCTCTCAATCTGTAGATATGCTCTCTCCCCGTATCATCAGTCAACACGATTGTCAAGTCATACAAGACTCCACGCCTTCTAACACAGATCCTTACTACCGTAAACATTTGCTTCCTCTCCTGCTCTGGCCCTCTCCTGTTCTTGTCCTTCTCTTCTGTCCCTCCAAAGGTTCCGGGCAAAAGCTTAAATAGGTATCAGTAGCTCGCTTCTGGAACTTTCTAGCCACATGTTTTGCAGACTCTACTGCGACTTTAGCTAGCCGGGCCAGTGAAAGTTTTCCAACAATGTGAAAAACAACTTATTGTTTTTGTGCTGGACGGGAGAGTCACGTGATGTCTGGCCAACTACTAGAAACTCAAGCCAAGGACACTCCGCACTATTAACTAACACTGAGCCCAGTGGGACGATTCTAGAAATAAGGGTGAAGGCCATGATAGGCCTGTTGTGCAGCCAGCACAACATTAAAACGCAGTATGGGTAGTGACCTTGTTACAGGTCATCCCAGTCTCAAATACTGGTAATCTGGTCATCTCAGTATCAAATACTGGTAATCTGGTCATCTCAGTCTCAAATATTCGTAATGTGGTCATCTCAGTCTTTAATATTGGTAATCTGGTCATCTCAGTCTCAAATACTGGTAATCTGGTCATCTCAGCCTCAAATACTGGTAATGTGGTCATCTAAATCTCAAATACTGGTAATCTGTTCATCTCAGTCTCAAATACTGGTAATCTGGTCATCTCAGCCTCAAATACTGGTAATCTAGTCATCTCAGTCTCAATTACTGGTAATCTGATCATCTCAGTCTCAAATACTGGTAATCTGGTAACCTCAGTCTCAAATACTGGTAATCTGGTAACCTCAGTCTCAAATACTAGTAATCTGGTCATCTCAGTCTCAATTACTGGTAATCTGCTCATCTCAGTCTCAAATACTGGTAATCTGGTAACCTCAGTCTCAAATACTGGTAATCTGGTAACCTTAGTCTCAGATACTGGTAATCTGGTAATCTTAGTCTCAGATACTGGTAATCTGGTAATCTCAGGCTCAGATACTGGTAATCTGGTCATCCCAGTCTCAAATACTGATAATCTGGTCATCCCAGTCTCAAATACTGATAATCTGGTCATCTCAGTCTCAAATACTGGTAATCTGGTCATCTCAGTCTCAAATACTGATAATCTGGTCATCTCAGTCTCAAATACTGATAATCTGGTCATCTCAGTCTCAAATACTGCTCCTACCGACGACGAAGCCATCTACAGGCCAGCTAATGAGCGACCCTGTCATCTATGTGGACGGCATATCTTTTTAGTCTATAGGTAGGTAGGTAGTTGTACCTTCCCAGGATATCACACAAGCGATAAACACCCGGTGACACAAAGTGCACGAGTGCAATGTGGGATATTTTACATGGGGATTTCCTGATTAAGAAGGTTGGGGGAAATCTCTACAAACAACAGAAAACCGAGAGAAGAGAAAACGAGGTTCTCCGAGAGGGGAGAACAACCAGGTGCTGCGATGTGGAGCCTAACACCTGGCTATAAGATCAGACCACCAGAGAAACTATGGGGAACCGGTGGCGACCTTCAACGCACAATCCTATTTGTGACCCAGACGGGACTCAATGTTTAGCATGACTGATGTCGAACGCAGAAAAAGACCATTTAAGACAGTGTGTGTTTGCCAGTTGGAGTGAAAGGCCGTGTATGTGGTTCCGTATGAATGTGAAAAAAACCTGACGACGAAAGAGAATACTTCAAGACGACAGATCTTCTTTTTCTTTGCGTTCGGCTTCGTATGCTCAGATCAGACAATCAGGTGGGTTGCCTCTATGAACTAGCATGTCAGCTGCAGGTCCTGCATGGTTCCCCATATCTTGCTCTGTACACTTTGCTCCTGAGGCCAGGTGTCTTTAAGACAGATCGAATATCATCTTCAGCAACAAACCAGCTACGCAGGTATTCAGCAGCTACTCAGAGTCAGCGGCGAGAGACCACGAGGGAAACGGCCGAAGTCACGTGTCCAGAGATGTGGTGTGGACGGTGGAACACTGCCCCGTGCTTGTATGTGAATGCTATGAGTGTTGACGTCTGAATGCGAGCCGCGATTGAATGTTGGACTTGGTGAAGGATCCGGGACAAGGACTGGACATATTCGTGAGTGCATTATTGTCAATAAACATTGTTAACATGCAGATGTCTCCTCTGCTTATAACATCTGTGTATTGTGGATTATAACATCTGATAGAGCACACCACTAGACAACAGTCAAAGACACAAAGCAAAGGAATATTGCAGTAAAGATCACCCGTGGAGAGGTCCCAGAAATCCATTTCACCGTTAGGCCATATTTATGGCCAGGATATATTCAGGGCTCCCGACAAAATTTTATTTTTATTTTTTAAGTGTTTATATAACATTCCAAAATATTATGTTATAGTGATACTATTATAGATATACATACATTATTCTTGTTTAGATAATTATTATATGTAGTTTTTTTTTTCTCATCAGTAAGAATCAAAACCCCAAGATTTTTCATAATTTTCAAAATAAAAACCAAGAAACCCAGACGGCAACCGAACAAAAACCCAGATCTTCGGGAGGGGGAACCCCCATCATTGGCAGTTGGCAGCCCATGGAAACTGATCGACGTTTAACCCTATCAGGACCGCACAACGAGAGATAAACACCCGGTGACATAAGATGTCACCATCCGGGTGTGGGCACAAGTCCTAACAGGCATTCAGACGTGTAACAGTGTTCCAGTGAGTGACGTTGAAAACCTACTAGAACCGCGCATTAAGTGATTATCATCTAGTGACACTTGTCGCAACTAGACAGTCACAGAACACGTGTTCAAATTGCTAAACCGTTGCAAGAAAAGCATTCTGTGTTTTAAAGTCATTGGAATGTGGATGTCTAATTCTCTGTCTGGCTGAAAATAATGAAAATAAATCTTCACGCAAACATCGGCCGACCTGTCTCTGACACTGGTTTTCTGGTGAGCCTGAAATGTGGTACTAATGGGACGGGAGTTTAGAAACTCCCGGGTTTGGTTTACACCACGTCCGGCTGTATATATATAAATCTGGAGCTGGCCGTGGTTTACACAACAGATCAGCATCATAGGCCCATGGCACACAGGGGTAATAACTTATAAGTGCTATGTTCTACTTCTAACTCAAGCCTGCGTCCGAAGAATCTCAGCGCAGTGCACAAACTCCGTTGCACCGGCGAAGATCCTTAAATTCTTTGGGTAGATTTAACTACTCCAAGTGTTGCTTGGGCAGCACCATTAGTCCAAATGCGCAATAATACTAACAATCTTCCGTTCTTTCAACACAGAGACATGGATAATTCAGCCCTAATATAGTGTAATGACTGCCCTTTTGTGTCTCCTCCACACTGGCTATCTGTGGTGCAGAGTTAACACTGGCTCTGATGTCTAGAGGTTCACAACTCAATCTAAGCAGACATGATCCTCTTCATGGTCACACAACGTCTAACAACGGTTAACACCAGCGGCACATTTCACGAGTTTATTTACACGTTAGCTCAATACACAAATCACAGGTGAATCCACTTACAGCATTCGGACAATAGACGTTGACATATTCACAGCTGGCTTTGACAATCAAACAGGGTACCATCACAGCTGGCCTTCTCGATCATTCATTCCTCGCCGATTCAGATCCACATGCTCTAGTCATTCTCCATTCATCTTCACAGCTTCATTTTCCATCCTTTCTCTCTGGGGCCCAGTCACCGAATCACCGCCTGATTCTCAATCCCCCAGATCTCCCCATTCACACGTGACTCACTCTTTCCTGTCGTTTCACCATATCTCCGTGAAACCCATGCTCTCAGGGACTTCCCCAATTATGCCAATCATCCCCTGACATTATCCCTATTTATAACATCATTACATCTCTCCTCCCCTTAAACAAAAAAAAAAAAAAAAAAATATGCAATATTTTTTTTCCATAAACCTATATAAATTTTCATATAAGAATATATTGCCTTATTTTACTAATATATATATATATATATTTTTTTTTTACTGTTGGCTGGAATTCTACCATCGGTTCTCTGACTTGTACAACATATGCAGCATCTCTTGTCACTCCCCTTGACAGTTCTTGGCAATATGCTAACAGAATCACCTCCCCAAAGCGTTCCTCAAACAACGCGGATGACCTTATAGGCTCTGTGACGTACTTATCAAGTCCTGAAGTCAGTCTACCTAAAGAAGACTGAACAACACCCCAAAGCGTTCCTCAACAACGCGGAAGTCCAAAAATGGCTCCAAAACCAGACTTATAAATCACACAGTTCTGTATGTCCCCCATAGAACCAAGTTCCTGTTGACAGTTCATTCAAAGTGATTGCTACTCCTTGTTGGTCTTCGTCATTCATCATGGTCTATACCAAAACTTTGCCAGAATTTTCTCATTTTAGCATTGTGGCAATTTCATTTTCTGTTTGTACACTATCATAGATACTTCAATGCTACATATGTAATTGCCTGTTAATAAAATTTCTATTATAACCTAATGTGTCTGTTGGTTTTCTATAAACTCATACACCATCTTTCAGTTTTATTTTTAATTCATACACCATTCCTCATTATCACTTTCACATCATAACTTTCATCTCATCACATCATACAACATTTATTTCATTTGAATATTAATTGTTAGTAACAACACGTTTATTAAACATTCGTTAGTAATGTTAGACTGTTACCTATAATTATCTCCCTTTTCTATTTAAATCCCCTTGTGATTATTTCTGTTTACTTGTTAACTGCTTATCTTTCATTGCTGCCTCGTGGGCACGTGCTTCTGCTTCCTGGGCGCGTGCTGCGGCCCTTTCTTCACGATCCAATTGTTGTTGAACCCTTTGTGCTTCTTTAAGCTCACGTTCACATTCTTTGTCCTCCTGTTCTCTTCCTTCACAGAACTTTCTCAATTCCTCTCCTGATAACCCTGTTTTCCCAGATTTATGTATTCTGCTAGGTTTGACATTTCAGAACTGATTACTGTAATTTATTACTTTTGAAACTGTTTAAATTTAAGATAAATCCCGTATTATTTATTTTATACCCTTCTGTAACTAAATAATTGAAAGTTTAAATTTAATTCTATCTAATATCAAATTTCTATACTTAACTAATAACCAAAAAAAAAAAAAAAAAAAAAAAAAATTATCTATTTTACTTAAATAGAATAATAGAATATCACAATCAAAGAACCTGAAACTAGAAAATAGAAAACATGTAAACAATGTAATGAGTTGATTCTTTTTCCTTGGTCCTGGTGATGGCTCCCTTGCTCTTCTGCTGTTGGAATGGACTGGATTAGGTTTGTGGCCCTTGATGCTCCACTGCACGTCTTTACTGTCTCTGGACACGCTCTTCTGATCTTTGTAGGACACTGCTCTTGTCTTCTGTCGTGGTCTAAGTCTGCAGATGATATTAAAAGACTACCATTAGTTTATGCTCATTCAATAATTCAAATATGTCCAAAAGTCTTTATACCATGTAGTTTAACAATCTACACTGAAGTTGATCAGTTGGCACAGATCACTAAATGTTCACAGTTAGCGCATATTAATTTCACTTTAATTGTCACCACAAACTGTTGATAAATGTTAGATTCTCACTGAAATACTTTTCTTACAGAGAATGTATGTAGTTCTACTCTACAACCTGAATAGTCATAGTCTATCACATTAATCACTGTTTTTACTGTCTATCCATTATAAATTGTAAACATTTCGTGACGTAATTAATGTTGATAAACACCACTCCTTCCTTGCCTACACAATACACACTTGAACTCACCTATACGGACGTATTACAAACATTTAGTAGTAAAAGTACTACTTCTGGTGCTGACTGGACCCCGTTCTTTTTTATTGACAAGTATTCTTGACCTGAGGCATTCACTTGTGGACGGTGTGCTGTACGGTTGCCTCGAGTTAGCTGTCGCTGATGACGTTTTATCTGCTACTGTGTTGTACTTGACCGTTGTTGATGACCTTGCTCGCTGTAACTGAGTGTCGTCTTGGCCCCTGGCAATGCAGTGTTCTTGCGGTGAAATCTAGTCCGAAATTAGTATCTCTGGTTTATGACCTCTTGTTTGACGAACAAAACCCACGTTAAACAACGATCACAGGGATACTGCTGCTGAAAATTTTCCGTCGTGGATTACCCACCACAAGGGTCAAAAGTTCAGCTTACACAGTCTCTTTTAGCGACGAACAAGCGTTCCCACGTCGCGGGATGAAACTTGTGCAATTTTTTCACACGTGAAGTGAATACATTACCCAGTATTATTTCGCCGTGTTTCTGCCAATTTTTCTCAGGCTAGCTTGTTTGTTTCAGAATGACTAGAGTCTGGAATTCAGTTGTCCCGGTTTTACTTAATGCCCTTGACAGCATGTCCTGGTCTTACATAATACCCCGACATTTCTTTAAACTCCATCTTCCAACACACATAGTCACTCAAAACTTACGGCTGCCGGTATTTGCCTAAATTTTACTTCTGTCCACAAAAACACTACGTCTAATGTACTGGCATAGTTAGAACAAGCCTGCACTGTAACTCATACTTATAACTTACAATTTATTCGCACTTAGGACGGGTTCCCAATGTAATGACTGCCCTTTTGTGTCTCCTCCACACTGGCTATCTGTGGTGCAGAGTTAACACTGGCTCTGATGTCTAGAGGTTCACAACTCAATCAAAGCAGACATGATCCTCTTCATGGTCACACAACGTCTAACAACGGTTAACACCAGCGGCACATTTCACGAGTTTATTTACACGTTAGCTCAATACACAAATCACAGGTGAATCCACTTACAGCATTCGGACAATAGACGTTGACATATTCACAGCTGGCTTTGACAATCAAACAGGGTACCATCACAGCTGGCCTTCTCGATCATTCATTCCTCGCCGATTCAGATCCACATGCTCTAGTCATTCTCCATTCATCTTCACAGCTTCATTTTCCATCCTTTCTCTCTGGGGCCCAGTCACCGAATCACCGCCTGATTCTCAATCCCCCAGACTCCCCATCCACACGTGACTCACTCTTTCCTGTCGTTTCACCATATCTCCGTGAAACCCATGCTCTCAGGGACTTCCCCAATTATCCCCTGACATTATCCCTATTTATAACATCATTACATATAGCTCTATCATAAACACTATGACACTAGAGTTTTCGTTTGGTAATATACGGTCTACAATAGACCGCTCAAAGAATGCGCTTTCAATAAGCGTAATTAGGAGTTTCCTTCGAAGTCAGATATGTCTGGACTAAAAAATTGTCCAACTCGGTAACTACAAGCACGAATAATAGTGAATAAAATTATTTTTTGAGAAATGAATTTTTAATATTTTTTAAAATTGTACAATTTTAAAACGTTTTTTTCTACACTTTTACTGTCAATAATGCTAATTTTTATACTGCTGTATAAAAATATATGTAAAATATTTTTTATTTGTGAAACAGCTTTGAACTAATTCTAGTATACTATAAATAAATTATTGTATCCCCTGGAAGTTTTGTCAGGGGAGACAATTTCATTTTTATAATTACTGTATAGTTATAAATAAATGTTAGTTGCGTATCCTTTACAGGACGTTGCAGAACCAGCCCCAACAGCCCCTGGCTGTTATGTGGTTTTCTAGGCAAATTTACGTCTAGTAATTTGCCATTGTTTACTGGACGGTCGGCTTTCTTGATACCACTGTCGAAACGAACGCAAGGCTCATGGCCCGCAGCTGGGATCAAACCCTGCTTCCCGGAATTACGAAGCGTTCGCATCGACTTAGCCACAGAGCCGACACACACACACACACACACACACACACACACACACACACACACACACACACACACATATATATATATATATATATATATATATATATATATATATCCCTCTCCCCTCTGTCTTTCACTCGCTACCGTTGCCTGTCGCATTTCTAATACCTTCCCTTCTCGTTGGCTTCTCTCTCTCTCTCTCTCTCTCTCTCTCTCTCAGTCTCTCTCTCTCTCTCTCTCTCTCCTCTCTCTCTCTCTCTCTCTCTCTCTCTCTCTCTCTCTCTCTCTCTCTCTCCTTCCTTTCTCGCCCTCCCTAACTTTTTGGCCAGGAAAATTTCCCACCACCTTTCACTTTAACATTTTTGAAAGAGGTCCTATGATTATCACGTTACAGGGTCGCTGGACAGCCGGTGCAAAGCCAGGCCATCCTCTATTTTGCAGTGGAAGATTTATGAACATTTAGTGACAGCCAGGAAAGGGAAAAGGGGGGGGGGGGGCGGGGTTAGTGGTATTAGGGGTGTTACCGGAAGTAATTACACAGGAAGGGGAAACATTTTGGCTAGAAGGACTTGGACGTGTACATACTATTGACTGTAAATACGGAATGTTGCCAGGGTCAGCAATACAAAACTGTGTTCTGTATTAGATAAGACAGTACATAAAAACAATCACAATGATAAATTCACATAGACTACTACGTGAACCAAACACTTCTTCATACTCTGAACACCCCCCCCCCCCCCACATACACACCCGTCAATATAGAGCATATATGTATACATAAGTGTAATTTTTTTTTCCAGTGTGCAGTTTGTAATGTATTGTATTCTATATTTATGTTTAATAATGGGGCTTGCATTTGTGTTTAAGCGACAATCAAGTTTGAAAATTTGTGTAGGTAGAGTAGCCTGACTGTTTTTGAGCTAAAAGTTCTGTATTTGTGGACAGAGAGGTTCCTTGTTGTCCAGATTAGGTTTCTATATTCTGATAGTAGAATTAGCAGTCGTGTGTGGGTGTCCTCTGTAGTGTAATGGATAGTGTTTAATATGATGGCTCTGTAAACATCTACTGATTGTTTTGTATGCGTATCCAGAATGTCTTGTAGGAGGTTCTTAATAAGCAATATTGTACTACATTCAAAATAAATATGTTCCGCCGATTCTTAAAGATTCCGCCTACACATCTGGCACTGTATTGTTTTCTTTAATATTTTTGGCTATTCTCTCAGTTGTTGGAGTCATATTATAAATAAGTCCGTATGTTACTTCCCTTGCCTTAGGCGCTATGAGTTTGTTATGGAGGTTAAAATCTTTCATAAAATGTTTATAGCCCCTTTTTATCCTCAGATTTAATGGATTTGCTTGTATTTGACTAAATGCTGATAGATTTCGTTTGTTTGTAAGTCTATTAAGTGTTCATTACCTTTAAGCGCTACAATAATTGTTTTATAACAATTTGGCAATGTGGTTTTTTGTGTCTATATATGGGGGGAAATGCAGTAGCTCACTACTGTATAAACAAACAAAGCGACACAACTAAAATAGTAAACCCGCCTATCCGCCATATTCACGGGAAACTATGGGAAGATGATGACGACGACGGCGATTTTAAGATTCTGCAGATAAGCGACTAAAACAGACTGCGCAATCTCTTCTGCTTTCAGGATTGTCTTTGTGAGGCATGTTTTTATTGTTGTCGTTTTTCTGTATAATGGTGGTCCTTGATTTATTCCCCTTGTGCTTATCGGACCCCCCCCCCTCCCCCCCGGGCCCACCCATACTTCTTTTTACCGACACCCACCCATGTGGGTATTAGGATGCCCACATCTTCATTCTTCTGTCTTCTATCTCCATGGATGGAGCATAGGCCCTTAGAAAACTCACGCAAGTTGCTCTGTCCTTTGTTGTTGTTGTTGTTGTTGTTGTTGTTCTTCTTCTTCTTCTTCTTCTTCTTCTTCTTCTTCTTCTTCTTCTTCTTCTTCTTCTTCTTCTTCTTCTTCTTCACTTCCTTTTTTACCGCTGTGGGTATTGAGGGAGATATAAGGTTCTGTTTCTAGCTCTTCTGGCTGCCTCAACCATAGGCACATCGTGCTGTTGTAGAGTTTCTCTGATGTTATCCTTCCATCTTGTTCTTGGTCACCCCGTGCTCTACGTCCTTCTTCTCTTTTCATGTATGCTTTGTATGGAATGGTGTCACAAGGCATTCTCTCTAAGGGGCAAAACCATTTCACTTGCTGTCTTTGTATGTAATCCAGAATTGTTTCTGTGCCGACTTGTTCTCTTATGATCTCATTTCTGATCTTATCTCTTATGGTCACTGGTCATCCAGCCCTTCTCAGGATTAACATCTCATTTCCGTGGTTACTAATTTTCTTTTTTAGTTTGTTGTGAGTGACCATGTCTGGCACTGGTAGCACAGAGTTGGAATAAATATGCTTTGAATAAGATGTCTCTTTTTGCTGATTGGGATTGTCTTATGCTGTAAGAGGGGAGCTAGCTGTCCCAATACTTGGTTTGCTTTACTGCATCTAATGATAATTTCTTTATCCAATTTCCCATCTTCGGTAAATGTAGTTCCCAGATATTTAAACTCAGATGCCTGTTTAATGCCTTTGTATTCTATTGCTATGTTTAGATCTGTTTTCTTTTTTCCTATTGACATTACTTCTGTCTTTTTAGTGTTGATTGTCATATTATTTGTTTTACATTCCTCATTCATGGATGTTAGATGTTGCTCTTTAACTACAATGTGACAGTGTCACGAAACGATTTCAGTGGTTCCAGAAGTTAGTACTTGTAATAAGTTCTTCTGGTTCTAAAGAGAGAGGATTATATTTACTCTGCCCTTTACCCTAATATTACTTTAAACCAAATTGATTTAAATGTTTCCAGTCCTTCTCCGAGACAAAGCCACTGCGCTTCGTTTAAAACTACACAACACTACGTAATACAGCCCGCTGGTTCAGACTAGGGATGTTAGGTTTGATTCTCATGCCAGTGTCAGAATGTTATCTCCTGACCACACTGTAGAGGCCCGCGAACGGGGAACTTAGCATCACACCTGAGCTGGACCGTAGGTCATAAAGATTACCTAACACGAGTTTAGCGGACTCTAGACATTGAGGCGACGAGAAGTTTAAAGTTTAACACGTCAGTGTAATTCTGGGGAGAACAGGTGTTTGGCAATTAGGAATGTTTGATCTGGGTCAAGTAGGAAACACAATGGCTTCACTGAACGTCTTTTAACACCCGCCAGTTAGATTCGTTGTAAACTAGATTGGGTCACTTAAGACTGTTTGCTCTAGGGATGTCAGTCCAGAATTGACTGACAGGCCACTTGTTAGCTAATTTGACCTGATAGGTACTTCAGAGGCGTGGCTTAAGTCATCGTTTTGGGGGTTGGGTAGAAGCGAGTAAAGGGAGGAGTTTACTTTGGACAATAGATTGATACTTATACTGCGAGCCTTGTAGATTTACCTCATAGTGCCGCCAGCAGGCCACAGACTCAGACCTACCGTGGAAAAGTATTTTCTCCCTGGTTGAGTCGTGTTCGGCATTTGCTGGAAAGTTCCCAGGTGAATATTAATTTTGTATACATAGGTTAGGGAGTTAAGCTTTTAGTCTATACTACCTTTTCCTAATTTGTCTGCACATTCTGCTTGAAATAGTTCTTTGTGAGTATTCAGTATCTCAGTTAGGGAACTGCTAAAATATTCCTATTTCTTGTATGTTTGTGTCACATGTTTTTCAGTGTATGTTTTAATGTGTATAAAATAAGATGTGAACAATGACATTTGCTATAATGAAATGTAATTATATTGTTCCATGATCAGCCAAAATATGAGTTGGGACTGAGGGAAATCATGCCCATATGTGCAGGGATGCTGTTACGTTTTGTGTGCCCACCATGTGCTCACTTAATGTGTTCACCTAAACAGGGGATTTATAACCCCAGGGGAAGAATGATGGGTGTACAGTATTCACGGTCACTGAAAGATAATATTCAGGACAGCGTGCACATATAAATTGTTTACGTGTTCAGCACAGAACCTGCGCCACATGTTTATGTCAAATCAATGTCAGCCAGTTGGAAGTCTGAGTGATGACAGACAACAGACTTAGAAAGTCAACTATCATGACATAGCATGAGAGAGGAAGGCAGGATATGTGACGTCCATGTAAGACAAAAGACCTTCAGACTAGACTGGAGATAATGTGGAATATGAGGAGTGATGGGATATATTTTTTTCTTATATGTTATATTAATTGATACATGTATTCTTAGTGTAAGTCAAGATACTACACGTATGTGTTTGTTTCCATGATTACAGCGCCCATGTGACGATCAGTCCATGAAAGAGACTACATTGTGTTAGACTCGGCCAGCTGGGAACGAGGTGGGGGGCGAGAAGGAGAACAAGCAGGGAAGAAGCTGGAAGAGGAGGAAGAGCTTGACAGTGCTCACGGCTGTCAGAGGTTCTATGAAACACAAGTTATGTTCATAAATTGTTCATACTTTATCACCTTCATCACACCACTCTAATCCCAGGTGCTGTTCTCGCGCTGAAACAACCCATTACTATCATAACTTTAGCTAGTCACTGTTTGTGTAAACACAACAAACTGGGTATGTCAATTAACTGATTGTTAGAAAATAAAGCGTATGTCAAGTTTTAAACTACATAGTTTGGTAAATTCCAAATGTGTTTGTTCTTACATGTTTAACTAAACTGTTAAGATAGAATAACATTTGGTGGGTGCTCAATTAATAATATAATAATTCTTTAATTATTCATAATAACACCGGGAGAAGGTAGATGACGGAGGAATCATTTGCCCTGTCTAATAATTCATTAAGTATAATGCTATAGACATCTAAAATTCATTTTCTTCTCTTGTGGGTACCAAGTTCAGCTAATGTTAATGTACTCAACGAGCCAATATGGCTGTTTTCTTGGATATCCAGGACTTTGTCTGAGAGCAACATAGCTCAGATTTTAGTTCGGTTAATCTGGTGGAGGGAATGTGTTGAGAGGAACATCCCTACTCAACATTTTAAACATTTTATCCACCGCGTCACGTCACAAACAGCTTTTTCTTACTCTTATCAGGCCGAATTTTATTGTCAAGACAGCATTTAAGAGGTCAAATTTCATCCTGTTTCTTAGGTTAGATTTGATAAATTCACTCCAAATGAAAACTTCTAGAAAAACATCTACCATCTAAACGTCAGAAACGCCATCTAAATGCAAACAACCTTTTTTTGGGGGTGCCTAGTTGACCATGTATCTTAGTGCACTTGTATTCATGGCGAGGCGCAGACGCCGTCTAGAGGTGACAGGTTCAATTCCCGGCACGGTAACTATAGCTTTCGATTTTTATGTTGTCTAGTGTGTTCTTCTATCTTTCTACTTCTTTCTATGAGTGCCATTCACAATACTTTCTGTTACTTGATTAATTCATAATATTTAACGGCCTCAAACGGTTCCCCCCTCTGTTTATTTATAGGAATGACGTATACACACCGGAACCTACCAATCAAATACCTTTCTTAAATGTTTGTGTATTTTAGACAAAGCAATAAGGTCTTACCGTGTTCGTAAATTGTTGCTGTGATTGTTATTCGACATTGCTTCGTTAATATAAATTTCTGTAACCTATGGTGCCATTTCAATGGGTTGAAATGAAATCTGTCCGTATTCCATAGTCGTGGATTTCAAGCTGTTACGATAGACATGGCCAATGAGACACCTTTTTTGGGGGGTGCCTAGTTGACCATGTATCTTAGTGCACTTGTATTCATGGCGAGGCGCAGACGCCGTCTGGAGGTGACAGGTTCAATTCCCGGCACGGTAACTATAGCTTTCGATTTTTATGTTGTCTAGTGTGTTCTTCTATCTTTCTACTTCTTTCTATGAGTGCCATTCACAATACTTTCTGTTACTTGATTAATATCTAAATGCAAGGGAAAACATCTAAATCTGGATGTAAAACATCCAAAGTGGCAACACTGTTCACGACGTCTTCCAGCAATAAACCAGGTCAACTGATATTCCCGTTGTTGTGAGTCTAGAGCACGGCCGACTCTGTTTATTATCTTATCTGTATTATTTATTCTAGAGAAGGCGGTCCTTCTCTTTTAGTTCACCCCATCTCGGGGTCTCCGCGATTTCTTGGAAAGTTTTCAGGAAAGTCGAATGTAATAGGTGGGGGTTAGAGTTAGTGTTAGTCCGTGTTCATTTTACACTATAACATCCCTATATTGTTGGACTTTCCCGCGAACTCACCGAGAAATCTCGGAGTCCCCAAGACTGAGTGAATTAAAAGAAAAGAACCATTTATAGACCTAGTTGTTGTGATAGTGTACCCACATATCGTCACAATCAAAACAAAAAATGCCGCGGTTCGTGTGCGTCGCCCTTTAGGGGATATGCAACGAACTTTAATGTGTTTTATTATATCGGCGTTTTTTCCCTTACTTTTTTAAAACTGCTTCTCTTCGTCTTTGAATTCGTTTCTTATGTCTCTAAAAAAAAAAAAACTTTCAGGTCTTCTCCCCCACTTATTTATTTATATTACTTGAAGCATACTGTATATTTGTCAAGTGATTCTTTTCTTCATTGACATTACGAAGGCGTTCGATAGAATAAGACTGTTGAAAAGGGCTTACAAATCACCGTACTGGCGGGAACGACCTTGGGCAGGTAACATTTATTTCCATTAATTAGGAATTGGGTTAGTACAAACCAGTCAAAAGATAATATGGACTGATGTGCGTATAATGTACACAGATCTCTTCCCTTCCGCCAACTTAACCCATATGAAGTGTACGATGTTGTTCTTTTAGTATGCTCTGGCTTTTTCCTAGGAGATTGTACTGTCTGACGAATTGACGCACACAGATGTTATTGAGGAGACAATCGCAGTTTAAATCTTTATTACTCATAGAAGACAATCTGGTCCAGTCACCGTCAGCTGCTCTCTAGCATTTCTAAATAGTTAACAGGTAACAATGACAAAGTTCATCACCGCTTTTCACAATCATTCGAGCTCGCTACTTGTCCAATCTTCACGTCTCAATGGCGCCACATGTACAGATCTCAAACAAGAATCTCCGGCCGCTGGTTGTTCAGCTCTACGATCAGGCCAGTTGTCAGCTTGACATTAAATTCACCGTCCTTTTTAGGATGACATTTTTCGTTATTTGAAGCCCCCCACCGGCTCTTGCCGGGGGCCGCAATATAGCCAGGCCATAAATAGGGCCTAATGGCTGAACGCGGTTTCTGGGACCTCTCTACGGTGATCCTCATCCACATGGTGGCACATTGTGTCATCGGGTGTTTATCATTTGTGTGATGTCCTGGTGGGGTAGAAAGTAAGTCAGTCAGTCAGTCTGCTTGACTGGATTCTGGCTAGGCGGTCATCTTGTAGAATTCAATCTCCTCCAGGCTGTTCAGTTAGACGATGTCGCATTCATGCTCTCACAAAACACAACCTCTAACTCTGGCTGCGTATCACACACTGCTTTGGAACCTCGTCCATTCTTTCAATCTCGTTCTCAGTCCCTCGTACAGTCACCTGAGCCCTCTTCCTGCAATTCGTGCTTCTGCTGGTAATCGTGCTTTCACGCATTTTTCTCTCAACCTATGTTTAACCTATCACGTCACTCGAAACTTGAAATAGAAATTCCCCTCATTTCACAGTGGCAGTGATGATTGACACCTTATCGTCTTTCCAGACGAATAGTGTTATATTGCCCTATGAGAAGGCAAGGGACATACTTGATGGCTATGGTGAGTGCGACTAGCAAGCGTCTCCATAGCACAAGACGTGTTCAGAATTGCAGAGACTATATGCTGCCCGGGTGTCATGATCTCTCTGTCAACCTGCCTTGTTTACTCCAGAGGAAAGGTAACACCGGTACGTTTGCCACAAAGTAGGCTGTAGAAGCTGTCGGTTCAGAGGAGCAGTACTCTGTCTGCCCTGCCATAACATGAAGTTTTCAGGCTGCATTTCCTAATACTTCTATAAGTCGTCCCTATGTTGGATGCAATTTGTTGTTATCTGAAGCCCGATCCTGGCTTCTGCAGGGAGCCCTGACCATAACCGGGCTATAAATATAGCCCAACGGCTAAATAGTCTTCTAAGTCTTCTAAATATCACAACAGTGGTAAATATCACAACAGTGGTAAATATCGCAACAGTGGTAAATATCGCAACAGTGGTAAATACAGCCAGTTGTGGCTTTTTTTTAACGTTATTAATTTAATTATTTTTTTTTAATTTTTTTTTTTACAAATTCTTTCTGATTAAAGATATATACAGTATTTTTAACTGTTTGGCTTGAGGTTGGGTACCTCATCCTGTTGAAACAACAGCCACAAAAACCAACCAACTATGGATAAGTCAAAAATAGAAACAAGGAAAAACCCAGCCAGCCGAGGTGAGGGAAGTCCCTTTTATATTAGAAAAAGTAAGACCAATAAGACAGTGATGCAGGGTGCAGTTTGCAGAATACCGTAGACCAAGGAGAGGAAAAACATCCACATTCTACACGAGTTAAACATCCAGGAGAACTGGCTCATTAATAGCATTATAGCCCGATGGTTGAGGTATTTTAGACACATCAAACGTCATGGTTGCTTGTAAAAGACGGTGACAGAGGGTGACGTTTGTGGAAAGCGAGGCAGAGGTCGACCTTCGTGAAGATGGATACAGGACATTAAAGATGCATTAACATTGAAGGCAAATAGGGCTGGATTGCTGGCTAGGGCAATTGATACTTTCAGGCGTGCCGTGAGGAGAGCGGTGATCTGTAAAGGACTTGGTGATTGATGATGAAGACCAACCAAGAGCAAAAATGGAAACGAGAGCTAGAGAGCGAAGTTAAAAAGATGGAAAGGACATGGGGAGAGCTACACGTGATAGCAAAGGATAGAACTATATGGCGTGAGCTGGTTGAGGGACTGTGCTCCGTTGGGAGTTGGAAAAGAAGAAGAAGAAAATTTCAAATTGTTAGATTTAAAAAGTTGTTTGTGTGTGGGTGTGTGTTTTTTTTTTTCTTGGCCCTAAAATCAAATCTGGCAATCTGATTTTCCGGAAGTTCGTTTCTTCCCCGCAGTGAAACTTATATAAATACCCACAAATTTCAAACAGCTAAACCTGTGGTAAAGTTACAACAAAAAAAATGTGTAACTAAGATTTGTTTTTACCGCAATCGAGTTAATCAGAATTAAGTTGTCAGTCGTCTTTTTCTTTATCGCATTGTCCCCTCTTCTTCTTTCAGCCGCTCCTTCATTTCTCCGTCGTCTTCTTTAGCTGCTCCCCCCCTCCCCTTTAGTAGTTCTTATCCCTTCTGCTTACAATCTTCATCTTTTTTTCTTTTTATTCTTCTCCCTCTCCTTTCCCTTAACCCATTTCTTTTCTTGCTATTTCTTCTGTTATTCCCCCTTCCCTGTTTTCAGTGTCTCGTAAAAACAAATATGCATCTTGAGTGTGCTTCAATTAGTGTGAAGAAATAATCGGAGATCAAATATCCCTGAAAAATCTACTGAAATAAACTTTTCGTCTCAAAAAATGAGCATTATTTTAGATATAGCGCATGTGTGTGTGCAGGGGCACCGACTCAAAGAAATATTGGACTGCTCCGGGAAAGGAAACGTGGGGAGGGGGGGGGGGGAGAATATTTCCGTAATAATGAATATGATAATAAAATTATGCCTATTAGCATATCAAGTTACTGTTTTATTTGACATCATATGAAATATAAAAACAAATACACATAGTTCAAGAGCCGCTTAAGGAAGGAGAGGTCCTTATCTCTTCTCTCTTTCAAATGTTCTGACAGCTGCCGTGGTGTACAGCTACATGCTCAACTGAGGATCCTAAGGTTGTGGGTTCTGATCCAAACGGTGCCCGACCTTTTTTTTTTTAATTTTTATAAATGACCTTGGTTTCTAGGTAGACACTGCCTTAAATGGATACTAGCTAAAGTGCTATTTGTCTATAACATATAGGTCTAGTACAATGTGCCCGATATGCCTAAAGGGTTGGAATGGGGTCCCATACTTACAATGTGCCCAGTTTGCATGAAGGTTGAGATTCTTTATGATTTTTCTAGCGCGCCTTTGGAGGATTAGTGTGTGTGTGTGTGTGTTTGTGTGTGTGTGTGTGAGAAAAAGAGAGAGAGAGAGAGAGAGAGAGAGAGAGAGAGAGAGAGAGAGAGATTGTATTTATTGTTCGTTTGTGCCGCGCTTGTTTATCGCAGACCTGCGATAAGTGTGCTTTGTAGCCAATATATTTTATTTGCATTTTATTCAACACATGTTTGGCTTTCCTCCAACTCACAGAGCATGTAGAGAAAAGTGGAGACAGGCATGATCCGTGCAGAGTGGCAAGCATAACTTCAACGTTCCTTGGTAGTTGGCATCCTTTGGATTTTTTCTCTAGGTTTTGCCGCTGTGTTGGGAAATGAGCAGGCAGATAGACTGGCCGGTTCTGCACCACTTAGTAGTCAAATGATGTATGACAAGCTGGATGTTTTGAGCACCCTTAAGTGAACAGTGCCGAGGCACAGATAGATCATCACGGTCTGAGGAGAATAGCACTGAGAGGAGTTACACGGGGATCAGATCGACGCATAACACTTAGAGGAAAGGCGAGACGAATATACAATCAGACAGTTACTGGTACCATCGGAAATGTAACTCTTCGCTTGCTGTAGAAGATGGGGACGGACCGCTTATGAAGGTGTTCCGAGTGCTGTGATGTCGATTCCCAATTCAACATTTAACATTTGGCTTCCCTCTACAGTCAATTATCCCGTCTCTCGACTCTCACGGAGTACGGACCCTTAACCAACAGCCGTCTGGCCAAACGTAGTTTTTTTTTTTTTTAGTGTGTATAAAAGTCTACTTTGCGTCTTTGCGTATCCTTTACAGGACGTTGCAGAACCAACACCAGCATTTTGTGGTTGTTGTGATTTTTCTAGGCAAGTTTACGTCCAGTATTTGCCATTTCTTCCTGGACGGTCGGCTTCTCGATACCACTGTCGAAACCAAAGCAAGGCGCAAGGACCGCAGTTGGGATCGAACCCGGCACCCCGGCATTACGAAGCGCGTTCGCAACGCCTGAGCCACAGACGCCGACTATCTATATATATATATTAAATGATGAAGCATTAGAGGAAGTTGACAAATTTATAAACCTCGGAAGTAAAGTTACTCAAGATGGAGATTCTGAAAAGGATGTAACATCAAGAATAAACAATGAAAATCAAGCATTTGTTATGCTTAACAATATTTGGGACTCAAAGGGATTTAGTTCAAAGATAAAACTCAGAATTCGCAAGAGCAACATTTTAGGAATACTATAATACAACAGCCGGAATTACACATAAACTTGAGACTTTAAATAAATGTTCAAGTAAAGTTCCACGAATATGTTGGCCAAACAAGATCATACACGAAGAACTGAGGAGGAAAACAGAATGTGCATCATTGGCAAATGTTATCAAAGTAAGACGATGGAAATGGCTTGGCCATGTTTGCAGAATGCCTTGTGACACTGGAAAAAAAAACAGCTCTCTGGTGGACCTCAGATGGGAAAAGGAGACATGGACGACCTAAGGAAACCTGGAGAAGGACAATAGAACGGGAAATGAAGGAATGTAAACTGACATGGAATACTATGGGCAGAAAAGCAGAAGACCGGCAGCAATAGAGATCACTTGCGAATGCTTTTTGTGTCAACAGCGACTTGAAGAGGTTATATATATATATATATCTCGACATTCTACTCGAGTTAAACATCAAGGAGAACTGGCTCACAAACAGCATCCTATCCCGAAAGTTGAAGTAATTTGCCCACATCAAATGGCATAGTGGTTTGGAAACGACGGTGATAGAAGGTGGAGTTTGTGGAAGGCGAGGCAGGGGGCGACCTCCACGAAGATGAATACAGCACATTGAAGATGCATTGGCATTGAAAGCGACTGGGGTTGGAGAGCTGGCTTGTGAAAGGGATACTCTCAGGCGTGCCGTACGGGGAGCGACGTTCTGTATAGGACTTGCTGATTGATGATGGTGAGAATATTATATAAATATATAATATATATATATATATATATATATATATATATATATATATATATATATATATATATATATATATATATATATATATATATATAACATTTACAAACACACACACACAAATATATATAATTTTTGATTGGTTTGATTTTAGTTTCCATTTTTCTGCAGGAGGAAAAAAAAACTTCCATGCCAACCGTACTAAGTTGTCTCATACGACATGCATGGTAGGCTAACCTGTTACTACTTATGCTTCCGTTATGGTCAATGTAACACATGGGTGTCAACAACACTTGCCGTAGTGTACTATTCTGTTGTGGGTAACAGTAAAGTGAAGGCCCTATGTCACACTATTGGCACATAAGACATAGGCCTAAGGTATTAGAGCCCTATCTGTTTTAGACCAGTCCACATTCGATGAATGTCGCGATCTTCTTTTTCTTCTTTTTCTTCTTCTTCTTCTTCTTCTTCTTCTTCGTCTTCTCCTCCTCCTTCTTCTTCTTCTTCTTCTTCTTCTTCTTCTTCTTCTTCTTCTTCTTCTTCTTCTTCTTCTTCTTCATCTTCTTCTTCTTCTTCTTCTTCTTTCTTTCTTTCTTGCTTTTTTTTTTTGGGGGGGGGGGGGGGGGGGGCGTTCGGTTCCAGACATTCAGGTTAGACCTTCAGATGGGTTGCTTCTATGAACTCGCATATCAGCTGCAGGTCCTTTATGCTTCCCCATAGCTTTGCTCTTGGGGCCAGATTTTTTTTTATAGTTGTACATTTAGCAGACAAGTCTGCAGAATGTGTTCAGATGTTTGTGGTTCTGTCTGACATGCACACTGTGATGATTGTACAGTCTTTATTTTATGCATGTTGGTAGTTGAGCCTGCTGTGTTCCTTTCTTAGACCAACAATGTTGTATGTTGTTTTCTGTTGAGCCTGTTGATAGGGTCTTGAGAGTTCTGCTTGCAATAACGATCGCTACTTGGACGGCGACGGCCGCTTAGTCGGAGTTCAGTCCCCTGGCTGCAGTGCAATTACGGAGTGGACAAGGCACAAATCACAAACACATTGAGTTCAACATGGCTTCTAGACCACGCGCTGCGACTCACATTAGCGACCGAGTCCTTGCGACGTTACATGCGTTACCCTAACCCTAACCCAAACCCTAACCCTAACACTAACCCTACCCCTAACCCTACCCCTAGCCCTAATTACGTCATTTGTTTCGTTCCCTCTTTTCCACTCCGTAATTGCACTGCAGCCAGGGGACTGAACTCCGACGAAACGGCCGTCGCCTTCCAACTAGCGACCGTTATTGCAAGGAGAGCCCTAGTTGGTTAGTTAGTTAGTTAGTTAGTTAGTTAGTTAGTTAGTTAGTTAGTTAGTTAGTTAGTTAGTTAGTTAGTTATTTAGTTAGTTAGTTAGTTAGTTAGTTAGTTAGTTAGTTAGTTAGTTAGTTAGTTAGTTAGTTAGTTAGTTAGTTAGTTAGTTAGTTAGTTAGTTAGTTAGTTGGGTTATCATCATTGCACTCCGGATATGTCCATAGGTGCTCAGATCCTCCCCTCAGGATGAAACCCAACGTCCGATGGCTAATAGTACCAGTTCTATGTTGATTAGCAAGTCTTCTGGTGTGCGTCTCGTTTTTTTCTATGCCGATCCTAATTCCCAAGTCTGCCATTCTGGCGAGTGATGTGGATTCACTGCCCCCAAAGTCCTCTATCCTTCCCATTTCTCTGAGGGCATGAATAATGTCAGCATGATCCATAGGCTGACCATCAGTAGTGGTAGCGGATCCAGCCAACCTATAAGCTCTTTCATTTCCATCGACGCCTGCGTGTCCCGGAATTAAAATAAAGGTGACTCCACGCACAGTGGACTTCTGTAATGATTCAAGCAATTCTCTTTGCACCAAACCTGCTTGAACCCATTTCCCTTTGTGTGTGATGTGATGGCGATGGGATCAGCTCCATGACCACCGCCAGTAATTCAGTGACATTTTATGTTAAGTTGTGCCAGAAGCCCACATTAGCTGTAACAATCAGCCTCGGTGCAGATTCGAACCCAAAATGTCTCAGCAGACAAGCATCTAGCCCCCTTGTTGTTCCACTTATGGTCCGCAGGAATAATGTTATCTTATCTGTGACCAATATCATCAGCAGGTCCTTGACAGAACATCGCTCTCGTCCTGGCATGTCTACAAGTTTTTCTTTCTCTAGCCAATTCTCTAGCCATGTGTGCTTTCAAATTAGCGTCTGTGGCTTTGGCGGTTGCAGATGTCGTGAAATGATAGCCATTACGCATCGGTCTATAAGGCTGATAACCTGTCTTACCTGTAACCTGCACAAAATTCAAACTTGGACTCGCCCAGAAATATATAGTCCCTTATATCTATATATATAGGCCTTTATTGGACAACATTATTATGTCTGCCTTTTCTGGTTACTTTAACTAAACTCCACTTTTAAATGTATATCTCTTGGAGATATATTAAGGGAGTTATTTGAGGTTTCTTGGAAACCGATTTACTCCTTGCCCAAGTATACAAGGGACTTCTTTTGTTACCAACGCCTGAAATGTCTAAGTGACGCTATTCTCCTTGCCAGCTTCTCAAGCGTCCAGATGTGTTAATCTGTGCCTGTATAAATTTTACTTTTCAAGGCAATCTGGAATGTCTCAGTTTTTACATATGCTTGGGTAAGTTAATTATAGTTTACGAGTACCTAGAATGATGTCTGTAAAGTAGTCACTGCTGTAGAGAAATCAGTATCGGCTGTGTGATCCCACTTAGTTCGACCGTTCTTGATCGCTAGAGAAGCGGATTCGAACATAGATCGTCCACTGTACAGACTAAATAGCTTATGCCCTCAATAAACCACCCATACTGATAAAACTTAATACCCTTACAATTGTGTACGTTTTAAACTAACTAAAGAATCTGTACATACGAAATGGGGACAGAATTGGGTCAGGGTTTTGTTAATCAAAGTATGTGTGTGTTTGACCCAGATCAATGTGTGCTGGGGCGGTTGGGAAAGCTAGTGAATGCAGGTACTGACAGTAAATATTGGTGTCTGTGTGCAGAGTGAGGGGGAGAGGGAGAGTGATATATGTGTTAGACCACTTTTATCTATCTCCACTGTATATCTGACTTGCCTTCTCTTGCACTAACAGACAGATAAATATAGGAGACTTATGTCTTTTTGGTCTGGAGAGGCAATCTGAGGAATGAAAACAGGAGAGCAGGGAGGAGTCAGCAGATGGGGGTGATGATGATGCTTGCTCTGTCTTTCCTGTCAAGATGTTACCCTCTTGGTGATGACTAATGTTGAGTTATTTTCTTGACAGGATGTATCTTTTCTGAAGAGCTGGCAGAAGATTCACAGTCCAACCAACATCCACCAACCATCAAACCACCAGACAAAAACTGTTACCCACCAGCTAACACCTGTGAAGGTTCCTGACATCTCCAACATATGGGAGATGATACCTCAAACAGCTACCAGTGCTAGAGCTTAGTGTGGCTCAAAGACATTGTGTGTCCATACTGGTGATAGAGACTTGCTGAATACCGGTACAGTTGCTGTGTCCTCTATGATGAAGAACTCTTTCACTACCTGATCCAGGTGAGCAGAATCACCAGAGTCAAAGACAGTCGAATCATCAGGAGCTGAGGGAGGCATCATAGACAGAAAGAGGCTAAGTGCAGTTCGATACCTTATGTGCGTTATTCCTCACAGCTCCTCGGTTCCAATGATGACATATAGTCACCTCCAGGACCGGCTGTCTGCCTAGTTTCCTTAGGATCTAGACATTATTGCTGAGATTCTTTCACTGATAGCTGGAATTCACTTCAATTGTTTTTGTACAAATATTATACTAAATACATGCATTCATTTTCATGGCTGACTTAGGTTTCTCCATGTCACCTTTTAAGTGTTTAGCAGTTGTGTATGTATGTAATCTTCATTATATGTGTTAACATGGTTATGATAATGAACATATCATAACCTGGGGGCTTCTTTAGTAAGTAGTGGGGGGTGTCCAGGCCAAGTGTGCCTAAAAATATTGTATTTATATACTGATATATTTTGTAGTGCCAATACTTGAGTTGCCCTACTCCAGAGATAAGTTGATCGTATATTGGCCACGGGGAATCCTTAGACCAATACGAGCCAAACGACTCAACATAAATAATTAATCTCTGAGTGCTGTTGGTTCTGAAGGAGGAATCCTTACATTTGGCACGCGACAGGAGTGATATGTGACAGAACACCATGTGTTCTGCGTCCCTACCCCTCCCCCTCCCCCAGTCGTACCCAGAGCTGACTGACCGTTCAGAAGACAATGGCAAATTTCTGGATGTAAAAAAATTTGTCTAGAAAAGCAACAACAACAAAAAAATAGCTAGGATTGGTTCTGCGACGTCCTGTTGGAGGATATGTTAACTAACTTTAACATGTTTTTATAAGGTAAACGATCCTTTTTCAACCTTTTAGTAGGCGCATTTGGGCGTATAGGGCTACTAGATCTATATTTTATAGACCAATCAGCACCTACGACCCCGTCAGGACCCGGACAAACGACCTTTCGATCCGAAGGTGGACATCTAGCCGCTACACCACGGCGATTGCCCAAAATGCTTCCATTGCCAATGCATGTTCAGTGTATTGAATCAGCCTATGCCTCGTGTTCCAGAAACTATACCCTCCATCAATGTTCTGTCGGCCTCGTGTTCCAGAAACTATACCCTCCATCAATGTTCTGTCGGCCTCGTGTTCCACAAACTATACCCTCCATCAATGTTCTGTCTGCCTCGTGTTCCAGAAACTGTACCATCCATCAATGTTCTGTCGGCCTCGTGTTCCACAAACTATACCCTCCATCAATGTTCTGTCTGCCTTGTGTTCCAGAAACTATACCCTCCATCATTGTTCTGTCGGCCTCGTGTTCCACAAACTATACCCTCCATCAATGTTCTGTCTGCCTCATGTTCAGGAAACTATCTACCCTCCATCATTGTACTGTTCTGTCGGTACCATCCTCGTGTTCCAGAAACTGTTACCATCCATCAATGTTCTGTCTGCCTCCGTGTTCCAGAAACTATACCTCCACCTGTACATCAATGTCTGTCGCCTCGGTTCCTAGAAAACTATACCCTCCATCAATGTTCTGTCGGCCTCGTGTTCCAGAAATTGTACCCCTCCATCAATTTTCTGTCTGCCTCGTGTTCCGGAAACTGTACCCTCCATTCATGTTCTGAATGTTGTGTTCCAGATAACTTTCACCCCACTCAAGCGTGTCTCCAGAAACTGTACCCTTCATCAATTTTAAAAAATGTCTGCCTCGTGATTTCCAGATAACTGTACCCTTCATCATTGTTCTGTCTGCCTCATGTTCCAGAAACTGTACCCGTCCATCAAGTGTTCTGTCTGCACTCGTGTTTTCAAGAACTGTACCCTCCATCAATGTTCTGTGCGCCTCGTGTTCTCGGAAACTTGTCCCCCTCCATCAATGTTCTGTGTTTCTGCTGTCGGCCCTCGTGGTCCAGTAAAACTATATCCATCCATCACTGTTCCTGGGTGTCGCCTCAGTGTTCCAGAAACTGTCCCCATAATCCATCAATGTTCTGGTCTTCCTCTCGTGTTCCATAAACTAGAAACATCCTATCAATGTTCTGGTTCTGCTGTGTCGGACCTCCCTGTGTTCCAGAAACTAACCATTCCATCAATGTTGTCGGCCCGTTTCCAAAAACTAACCCCCTTAATTTTTAAATTTTGGCCCCCGTGTTCCCAGAAACTGTACCCCCCATCAATGGGCTGTTGCCTCGTGTTTCAGGGAAAAATACCTCCTCAATGCTCGTCGGCCCCGTGTTCCCGAAACGTACCCTCCATCAATGTTTTGGGGCGGGCCCGTGTTCCAGAAAAGTACCCCCCATCAATTTTCCCGTCCCGGGGGCCCCGTGTTCCGAAACTATAACCCCCCATTAAGTTTTTTCTGCCTCGTGTTCCCGGAAAAATATACCTCCATTAAAAGTTCTGTCGGGTTCGGTTCCCCGAAACAACCCTCCCCCAATGTTCTGTCTAGGCCAATATGACTTTAAACGTTAGTTCTGTTTTCCTTTTTTGGCGTTGCCCAACCCCGCCTCAACATTTTTTGCTGTTTTTTAAAATTTTTTTTGGCCCTTTTAATAAGGAATTATTTGCTTATAGAATAGCCAAATTTAAACCCCCCTTAGTACGCGAGCCAAATTTGTCTTTTTAAAAAAAACATTCAAGGCCCGATCCCAAAACCCCGTTTTCCCCCGGCCCTTAAGTTTATTTGGGACTTGTAAAGGCGGAAATTGGCGGAGCTAGAATTTTTTTTAGGAAAAAACCCTTGGGTTCCCCCGGGGGGGCCCGCCTTTAAGGGGGACCGGGTAAAACCTTTGAAATAAAAGGGGGGCCCGTGGGGGAACCCCATTTAAACCCCCCAAAGGGCCCATTTTTCAAAAAAATAGGGC
>CAJHNH020002013.1:0-7500 GCA_905116865.2 Candidula unifasciata
TAACTGTGACCACTGGGTCTTTATTTGTTATAATGTGCAAAAAGTTCAAATAGACATTCTCTCAAATTGCAGCAACTATCATGTTCTACAATCAAATGAAATTACTGTATACTTAAACATTCTCACCCGGTATTTCTACTCCATAAACATTTGCATCATGAACAAACTCTAGTGCCGTGATTACGTTGGCAACTTCTGTAGTAGACACATTCTCTCCTTTCCATCTGTGACAATAAAGGAAAACTGTCAATAAAAGGAACACAGAAAACAGCTTATACATTAACGCTCCTGTGTAAGGCAAGAAACAGTGTGTACATCTAACATTTTATTAAAGTTTTTTTTTTTTTTTTTAATTTAATAAAATGAATTAGAGGTTTGAAGTTTGAACAACGCATCAACATCATGGCACACGGATTGTAACCCATAAGTGATCCATTCTTCTTCTAACTCAAGTATGAGTCCGAAGTTCTTCTTCTTCTTCTTCTTCTTCTTCTTCTTCTTCTTCTTTAGAGCGGTTCTGTTTTTCAGGGTCAGGTTATGAAGATACATTGGGAATGCGCCTCGGCGTGTACTACTCAGGTGCTGGTATTTACTGCCTCGAATATTCCATCTATCCATCGCTTGCTCCGCTTCCATCGTGGTGTATTGATTGGTGGTAATGTTAACACCTGCCAGAACAATTTATCTGTTGTCTCTTGGTGTAGTTTAGTCCTCGTTCCATCACAACTTGTGTCCTGATATAATCATTTCTGATCCTGTCTCTTCTAGTTATATTTAGTATTTGTCACAGACATTTAATTTTCATTCTTTCAATTTATATGTTTGTTGTGAGATAGGCGCTGGACGACTGTTACATAAATTGAATTAGGCCTATTTAAGCGACCTAAAAACCTGGCCAACTTGGGGGTCAGGAAGTGATAAAACAGACTGGAGTGACCATTTTCGCCCTCTTAGGCTCACTGGTTATAGGACGAGAAACATGTAGTTCTGATTTGTCCATTGCGTTCAATGATTTTACGCAACGTGGGTTGAGGTGTGTAGAAAGATAGGTTCCATCTATTGTAGGGTATTTCCTAACACGTTGTGAATTGTAATGCATTATTATTTGTGAAGACCTTAGATGATGTTCAGTGAAATAAATAGATGTGAATTTGATAATTATAGTTCCAGTTGCTTTGCTTCAGATTAGGGTTTGTGGTTAGTGTGTGTAGTTTGTTTATTTGTTACCTGGCTTATTAGACTTTACACAGAAGATCTTGTGTCTGGACTAGAAAATCCTTGTTTCTAGTCCCCACCTTACGAACTATTTTCCTTTATTTTTAATCTTAGTACTTAGGGCTTCTCCACCCTAGTACAAATGGCGTCGTCGGCAGGATTGGTGGCCGCAAGATACTTTGTGTCTTGTCTAGTTAGTTCTGGTAATCCTAGCGATTTATAGTTTTTGATTGGTTTTTAATGGCGACCACGTGTATAGCTCCTTTATCGCAGATTTTGGGTATGGTATTTGTCGCTTTTCTAGTCTCCGACAGTTGTCGAGTTAGTGTACTTGCTTTCAGTTATTGGTAGAGAAGGTGGCTAGTTTTCCTCGAGTAGGTGTGAATCTTAGATTTAGAAATAGCTAGCCGACCCAGTGGGGCAGATTCAGTTGAAACTCCTAAGCAAGATGGAGGAGAGTACTCGTGCGAGCAGTAACGTGCACCATGAAGGTAGTTCTCCGACCTCGGTAGTGGAAGGGTCCTGTTTGCCAGACAGACCAGGGTACAGGCATGTTATTATGTTGCCAGAGCGCGTAAACATAACGCATTTTGATGGGACAGGAGGCCCCACGGTTACAGATGATTTTGTTCGACAAGTGAGAGCCTTGTTTAGAAATGAACGAACGTGTCTGTCAGACCAGATTGATGTAGTGCTCGATCACGTCACAACGAGTGTCAGACAAGAGTTACAGTTACATCAGACAGAGAATGCCAACGATTTGCTAGATATCATACAACACGTGTATGGAGAGCATCGAAGCGTTGTTGAACTAGCATCTGAGTTTTTTTCCCTACGGCACGGCGAGAATGAGACAATCCGTTGTTTTTCTCACCGTATGCATGCGGCATTTGAGGCGATAATTACCGCACAGAAGAAAGAGAACATGACGCTTTTTGATACGTCGATCTTAAGAGATCAGTTTATCTTACAATTGCGAGATACGATTTGTAGAAAATTAGCACAAGAGAAAGTTTACCAAGACCCCAGTGTGACTTTTCTATCTATCAGAGATTTTGCCATCAGATGGGTTCGCGATGATTTGTTATTTAAGAAAGTGGTGTTAAATAATGCGTCGGCGGTGCAGGTGAATGCTGTGAATTCTTCAGTGTCGTCGAATGTGAAGGGTGAGTTGGACTTTTTAACTTTAACATCTGAGATAAAGCAACTGAAAGAACATTTAGCTATGTTATCACAACAGCAAAAACGGCGTAAGCGATGTTTTATTTGTCAGTCGTCGTCCCATTTAATGAATGCCTGTCAAAGAAGAACAGTCGGCAAAGTTCAGCACCCTATTCATGTGCAGAGGCAAGAAGCGGCTAACTATAGTCAGAACAGAACTCGCCAAGTGTGGCGTAGGAGCCCACATGGCCCCGTTCGAGTCGTGCCCCCGGCAGATTTAAACGGACTCTCTTGTGTAGTTTCTTGTGAGATACCCGGCGATAAACAGGTTTGCAGTCAGAGTGACGCGCTGTCAAAACACACGAGGGGGAGACGGAGGAAGAAAAGTTCGCAAGCTCCCACTGAAGACTCATCTAATCAAACACAGAACAACGAAAATTCAGTTCCGGTCAATCAATTGTGCACTGAGTTATCTAGCAATGAACAGTCTACTTTAAAGACCGTTGAAACTGTCAGATATCAGGTCGGGGATAAAGTCAATTTAAAACTCGAACAGGAAGAAGGTGATACCAATGAAGCGTGGTCAGACGAAATTTATGTTATTCTTCGCGCTCCTACTGAGTCGCGACCACAGTATGTGTTGACTAGCAGACAGCAGAATAAACTGCGACTCTTAGTAGACGAGGAGGAGTTGAGGAAATGTGTTGCGAACTGTTGACCTAATTAGTTGTGTGCAGAAAGATCAGCTGGTCAAGGTGTACCTATTGTTCGCGGTGTAGTTTGTGTGATGCTAGGAGTGTTTTCTTTCTATTGCGACCTAAGCTTGGGGTCAGATTATTTGTTTTATGTCTCCGTGACCGGTTTAACTGTAGGTCTTTTCATATAGGAAGTCACGTGAGAATTACACTGACCGACTGAGGTATGCAGTGAAGTTTTTATAACATTGCAGTGACCCATCCGTCTATTTGTAGGCCTTCGGGCCGAGGTAACGTGTCCGATCAGTTTGTAGGCTTTTACAAAGCCGAGGTAATGTCCAATCTGTCTCTGGATGGCCACGCGGCCGAGACAAAGTCCATTGTAGGCTAAGCCAAAGCCGAGGTAATTGTAGGCCTTCCATGAGGCCGAGGTAATGTCCGATATGTCTCTCGAGGGCCGAGCGGCCGAGACAGTGTCCATTGTAGGCTTCGTCGAAGCTGAGGTAAAAGTTTGGAAAGTCCTTTAAGCGTCACGCGGTGGTGACAAGGGCAAACTTCTTTGTGTCACGCGGTGGTGACAAGGGCAAACTTCTTTGTGTCACGCGGTGGTGACAAGGGCAAACTTCTTTGTGTCACGCGGTGGTGACAAGGGCAAACTTCTTTGTGTCACGCGGTGGTGACAAGGGCAAACTTCTTTGTGTCACGCGGTGGTGACAAGGGCAAACTTCTTTGAGTCACGCGGTGGTGGCAAAGTGTGGTGAAACAGTTTAATGTAAGCCCTGCGGCTGAGGTATAAACCGCTGAAAGAACCCGTCTGCCAAGAATTGCTGGATGTCAGAGGGAGCAGCTACTCAAGAATCCTGATGTTTACTGATCACGATGTATTCGATTATTTTTGCATTTTTGTGTTTTTTTATATTGCAGATTTGCTTGTTGTGTGTTATTGACGATTGTGTACATGTTAAAGATGCTGCAAGTAGCTAGAGATTATGTTATGTCATGAAAATAATTTTGTTTCTGTGGTCAATGCACAGTAAATGAAGAACAGGAGTTAAGGAAGAATTGGTAAACAATTATTGTTAGGTATTGTGTAGTTGTCGGGACGCCAACAGATTTGATGAGGAGACTTGAAATAGGCGCTGGACGACTGTTACATAAATTGAATTAGGCCTATTTAAGCGACCTAAAAACCTGGCCAACTTGGGGGTCAGGAAGTGATAAAACAGACTGGAGTGACCATTTTCGCCCTCTTAGGCTCACTGGTTATAGGACGAGAAACATGTAGTTCTGATTTGTCCATTGCGTTCAATGATTTTACGCAACGTGGGTTGAGGTGTGTAGAAAGATAGGTTCCATCTATTGTAGGGTATTTCCTAACACGTTGTGAATTGTAATGCATTATTATTTGTGAAGACCTTAGATGATGTTCAGTGAAATAAATAGATGTGAATTTGATAATTATAGTTCCAGTTGCTTTGCTTCAGATTAGGGTTTGTGGTTAGTGTGTGTAGTTTGTTTATTTGTTGCCTGGCTTATTAGACTTTACACAGAAGATCTTGTGTCTGGACTAGAAAATCCTTGTTTCTAGTCCCCACCTTACGAACTATTTTCCTTTATTTTTAATCTTGGTACTTAGGGCTTCTCCACCCTAGTACAGTTGCTAATGTCAACGTTTGACATAGCAGAACACAATACTGGTAGAAATACGGTACTAAAACGTGCTCCTTTGGTTTCAATTGTTACATGTTTATTCTGCAGTATTTGTAACATCTGTCCAATAGTTTGATTTGCTTTATTACACAAGTATTTTATATCTACTTTCATTTTTATTTCATTGTTATGCCCCGTAGATACTTAAAGGGCGGTTTTTTTTTTTTTTTTATCATCGAGCTATGAAAATAGAAAAATGAAATTGTACACGCTTCAAATTGGAAATGTCAATGTTGATTTAAGAAATTGATTGATTGAAACTGATTCCGACAAGAATAACAGCTGTATTATTAATCAATTAAAATGGACGTCGAGGACAAAATGCGTTAGAAACATCAAATTCACAAAATGTATACTTTCCGAAGAAAAACAAATGCAGTGAACGTCTGTAAACGTTTGTATGGACGTTGTGCAATTGATAGGAGCACTGTTGGTCGCTGCGTTCACGGAGTTCAGAAAGTGGAGAGACCAACCTTCGGATTTTAATTATGCTGTGAAGAAATGCCTACGTGAACCTGGAACATTTGAAAAGGCTGGCAGGCATGGCCTAGTTTCCTGTTAGCGTTACGTTGCACATAATAAGTTATTTTGTCAATGAACTTCACAGATGTTGCACAAACAGCTTGTAAGGGACAGACTGTGGACCATACATTCTGAATACCTCTTCCCGTGTGGGTTCCGGGTTCCATTTTTTTTTAAACAAAGAATAGACCCACAGCCCCTAAAAAGCATGTCGTATGAGGCGTCTAATTACGGTGATCCTTCAAAGTCGGAGTGTATCTTCATGAGAGCAAGGAACCAAAAGTCTACATACAGATCATCAAGATCAGTAACACTGATTTGTACACATAACGCACGTTCTGGATCAAGACCAATGTCCACGAGTGGACGAGCAGCCAGAACTTTCCGCCGGAGTTTACAGCCACTAAACGCGATGAAGAAGAAGGAGAAGAAGAAGAATACCTCTCGTATCTCTATTAATGTAGGTGTCCCTGTGTCTTAAGTGGGTTTACACTCATTTTGGCTAAGAGGTTGAACTGAATCTCGTCTCTGCTGCATGGAGATGTACAAACATAACGTGATGCTGGGTTGCAGGAGAGTTGGATAAAATTTTCCCGATAACGGCAGACAACTAGCGACTAAGAAATTGAACCTATAAATGCGTAGAGATATCAGACTGCAAGGGATAGGAAATTTCCACAGTAACAGCAGACAACCAGCAGGCTGCGTGGATTTTTGTCGTGGTGTGGGACGTCGCAGGTCGACCCAGTCTGTCCTGGGAAAGTAAAGACAGCCGGCGTAATGCTTTACCTGATGGTCTGTAAAAATATACATTTTGACGAGTTGATCAATCATTATGCTAGAACTGAGAGCGTCGTATGACTGCCAAGACTGAGCCGAATAATATTTCTTTTAGACAGTACTCGATGGGCAATGTAATATATGCAGCCGCTCGCCTTTGATTACCGGAATATTATCGTGTATCACGTTGTGAAATCACGGTACTGCTGACTATAAACTATGGTCACTTTGACGGGAGACAGCACTGCCGAACCTCTCTCTATACTAGTAAACCGTAAAATTCACAGTACTATGGCTGCAACTGTCGGCTCAGTGGCTAAGTCGATGCGAACGCCTCGTGAAGCCGGGGTGCCGGGTTCGATCCCAGCTGCGGGCCTTGCACCTTGCTTTGGTTTCGACAGTGGTATCAAGAAAACAGACAGTCCAGAAAGCAATGGCAAACTACTGGATGTACATTTGCCTAGAAAAACCACACAACAGTCAGGGGCTGTTGGGGTTGGTTCTGCAACGTCCTGTAAATGATACGCAACTAACCACAGCTACAATTGGTTCTTTCAGCAACAGTGAAAGTCGGGAAATATCACAGTGTGTAACAAAATTTATCAGCCTCTCCAAAATGATACTACAAAGTTCGGTAAAGGGATAGAAGTTTCTCCATGCAGAATTTGACGGACCGGACAGATGTCAAACAGGCAAACATCGTGTCCATTGCATCTGATCGACAGAGTTGGAGGTAATTTATTAGACAGACTGTCAACAACAACTGGTGACCTAACGATACTGGGTCTAATGAGACAGTATTATTATTATTATTATTTTAACCACAATATGGTAATGGTAATGTTAGTTTCAGCTTCATAGCAAACGGGTCACCCCATAGTTACTCCGCTCCTGTGTCAACGTAAAACACACAGAATGTTCATCACAGTCCCTTATGGAAAGATTGACAGACTGCTGTCTCAGCATATGCACTAGCATACACACTCATTAAAAGCATACTGTAGCCATCAGAAGTGCTAACACAAACAGTCCGATATTAGAAATGCAGTTCATGATCGACGGTAGCAGAGGTAACCAACAAATCAGCAGTTGTACACGCGATCAATTTTAATCACATAAGGGCACCACCAATATTGCGACGACAGCCATGCGCCATTTTCTGAATCTACAATTCACAACACTAAGTTTGTCACAGTCGAAAAACATTCCAAATGAAATCCGCAGCTCACAGGGTCGCACTCAGCTAAGTAGCTGGGCGACGAAACTGAATCCTTTCAGTCTACAAATGGAGCAAAAATGCAACGGCCACGGTTTGGCAGAAGCAAAAACTTTGCGACGATAAAAAAAAGTGACCGTGCCTAGCGTCTTTTTTAACTACAATATAAACAGACTTGGGCATATTTTCGAACTGCTTTTT
>CAJHNH020002013.1:17500-132500 GCA_905116865.2 Candidula unifasciata
CTATTTTTGTGCGGCAGACCTACTTCACGCTGTCTTAACGAAACGGACATAAATTTAGCTTCAGCATTGAATAACTATAACAAAGTGATGATAAACATACCGGTGGTTGAGCAATGAGATATCTGAACAGCTCCCCGATGTAGTGTATCACTGTGACTTTGTGTCGTCTGCAGTCTGGCCAAAACTGACTTGCGGAGAATTTTTGCTTCAACACAACAGTTGCACCTGTATGACAACAATTATTTACGTATATATATATATAAACATGCAAGTTAGTTGCGTATCCTTTACAGGACGTTGCAGAACTAACCCCAGCAGCCCCTGGCTGTTGTATGGTTTCTCTAGGCAAATTTACGTCCAGTAGTTTGCCATTGCTTACTGAACGGTCAACCCACTGATACCACTGTCGTAACCAACACAAGGCGCATGGCCCGTAGCTGGGATCGAACCCGGCACCCCGTGTTCACCGCCTTAGTTGGGATATAGCTACTTATTGGTCACTCATGGCAGATATCCAGAGTGAAATCTATTGGAAAGCTTTAAAGTTTGCTAGAATTTACAGTTACTATGTCGTTGTCTTGTAATCTGACAAAAAAATTTTTGTTAGGGTTTTCGAAACATATTTACCGAGTGACATCACCGTGCAGACGAACACGGTGACGCCATAATGACACTTTGAAGATGACCGCCCCACTTTTGACATTCACCCTGTCAGTCCAGCAAGTGCTAGAGGATTAGGAGGTTTCAAAACGGCGTAACTTCCATGACAGACCGTTCACGGCGGGGTCAGGCACATCTAGTAGTGACCCCAGACACGATGGCAGCCTTTGAAGGCCTCACAATGTTGACTGTTAATGTATCATTATCGTTAAAGCGTGTTAGTTTTGTGATCACGAAAAAAAAAAATGTTGAATGTGATGGTTATATTCTTTCGTTTGATTCCAAATAGAACTTGTAGTTCGTGCACGTGGTCTGACTAAGCGTTGCCCATGTAGTCATATATTGTTGCTGTTTAACTCATTATCCACATATTCACTGCCCGAGCTGTGAGTAACAAGGGGGAACTACTTATTGTCCTCATCACAATGATTTTGTTTCCCTACTTTTTTTTTTTTTTTTCGTTTCCTCTTCCCGCTAGCCCACATATAATGACAATAACAATAAAAATTGATTATACAATAAATCCATGCTTGCGGGAAAATAAGTATTTGTCTACACAATTTGCTTAATGCATTTTGTTTCAATCTGTTTAATGGAACTTCTAATTGATACTATATATTCAGGTGTATTTAATAGTTTTCTAAACTGTACAATGAAAATGTTTATATATCAGTTTTATCTTTCAAAAATGCCATGTACCGTGTTGTGTGAAAAGGGCATATCAGGAAGGAAATGAGAGTAAAGAAAGAAATGACAGCAGAAAGGGTGAGAGCTTAGCCTATAAAAAGAAACGGATTAAACACAAAACTTTAACAACAATAGTCTTTAAATCTCATTCAATCGTTATGGAAGACTTTTCTTGACACAGGCGGGTCTTCCTAGTAGGACTGTACCGAATATTCGCTTCGGGGCCAAATAGTGGACCTATTGACTATTCGGTATTCGGCCGAATAGTTGCGGTCGGGCCGAATACGAATAGTAGTTACCTTACACCCTCTTCTGCATACACGGCCTTAATGCTGACAACATGGAACGATTGGTTTTGTTGAAAGCTAATGCAACATTCATGCATTAACTAAGCTGTCAGTGACAATTTTAAAGTTTAGTTACTTGTTATAATACTTAGGATTCTTTCATTCTTAGTTATAAGTTACCACAGACTGACTGAAGGATGCAAAACATAAAATGTTTTTAAACGTTTAATATTTTGTACGAATACTAATTACACATGGACAGAATATAAACTCCGGCCACATCCAAGTCGAAAATATGAAAATCAAACGAATGGAAACATATAAGTACTTGGGTGCAAACTTCAATTGCTTCAACATGCTGAGAGAAGAAATACAATCTAGACTACAATCTATAAATAAAGTATACTATGCCCTTCAACGTCTGCTAGTGTCAAAGTGTCTGTCTCGCAACACCAAGATCAAAATATATAAAACGTTGATGAGAGCAGTCGTTTTATATAGCTCTGAAACTTAAAGCATAAATAAAAGAGATCAGGCCTTATTACAGGTTTCCGAAAACAGTCTTTCGACAAATCTTTGGACCAATCAAAGATGTTAACAGCGGGGAATGGAGAGTGAGAAGCAACAACGTAACACATAATCTGCTTAATTAAATCACCATTGATCACTGGCATCATGAGAGCTAACAGACTAAAACGGTTGGGGCATATTAAAAGAATGTCAGAAGACAGAGAATAATGTATACATATGAGAGAGGAATGGGCGTAGGCCACGAGGTAGACAAAAAAAAAGTTCGAGTGATAATGTCCAGTTAGACCTGCAAACAACTGGTGTCACAAATTGTGAAGAGAAAACCTCAAGGGCTCAGAATGCTAATGAAGAAGATGACTATTCTGTGCTTCTTAGTGTGAAGTAAAAGTTCAGCGTACATTTGACATTATGTGTGTGTGTGTGTGTTTCTTTTTTTTTTTTAGATATATTTTATAAACTATACACTATTTGTATACGTATTCGGCCGAATAGTTGGTCCCGTTATTCGTATTCGGCCGAATAGTGAAAATCACTATTCGGTACAGCCCTACTTCCTAGTCACACTCGCTATCGCCTGGGCTGTGAGTCCCATGCCTCCTTATAGCTCAATATAACACTATCGTCTTGAAAAACGGAAAGTTGCCAATCAATCAGTCTTCCGAACAACTCAATAAAAGGGCAGAGACCTGTTTGAATGCATGCATAAAGCGCCATCCATGCTGCAGTATGGAACACTGGCAAGGCTACATAGTATCTGTCTTCGGGTTTCAAGGATGTGCGGCATCTGGTAGTGATACCAATTCTGCAAAGTTTGCCATTTGATATCAAAGCCGGTTTTGGTGTTCCTGTATTTGTGAGCAAACCAAACAAGCATGATTCACTATCAGACTATTAAAAGAAAACTACTCTATTTTTATTTGTTGAATACTAGTTTTAAATTTATTTATCGATAGGTAAAGATGCCTAAGAATAAATAACACAAGAAACAAAATAAAAAAAACGAGATCTGTGTAAAGATGTAAAGAGGAAGTCAAGGCGAGAAGATTCTTGTCATTATTTTGTAAAGTGTAATGGTATTGTGGGGGGGGGGGGGTGAAGAGGGAGGTCAGCTCATGAACCTAGACATGTTGTTTGAGATCTCAGGCTGTGGAGATTTATTATCTCCAACACCGGTCAGCAAGACACTTAATGTGATTTAAAGATAAAGTACCTTTTTTCGCATCTTGAAGCTGTTTGAGTACAAGTGCGCAAAATCTCTGTCCGCTTGTTTGACTGAAAGTTTCTTTTGGGTGAGCCCTCTGGGGTTGTTGTTGTTGTTGTTTTTGTTGTTTCTTTCCTTTTTTTTTTTTTTTTTTTTTTGTAACGACGCAAACATCTCTTTTGATCAGGTGTCAGGGCAACATTGCCTTGAAATACGTTGTGGCAGCATTCGCAGAGTGTATGTAAGAAGTCCGTTGAAGCGGTTTTAATTATTTCTTTGAACCTATTGGGTTTTTCCTCGCCTAAAAAGCGAAACATTTAATAGTTAGTTTGGGCGTTATTAATATGTCCTTTATAAGGGACCATCAATGTATTCATATGGAAGTTTCTAAAACTCTGAAGTTTGGAGTCAAGAGGATCGTAAGTGCACTGTCTGTTGTCCCATATTATCCCTTTCTCTCTCTCTCTCTCTCTCTCTCTCTCTCTCTCTCTCTCTCTCTCTCTCTCTCTCTCTCTCTCTCTCTCTCTCTCTCTCGTTAGCCACAAGCCGAGAAAATTCCACAAAGGAAGGTCTCTTTAGCTCATGTGACTGTCCTCGTGAACCGGCCGACACATTCTTTAAACTAACCAGCGACTTTCAGATCGCGGGGCAAAACAGCTAAGCTTAAAACCACGTAGCCAGGCAGCCTTGATTGAAACCTTAAGTGAGCAATGTGTCCGTTGCCACTTCTTTCCTGCTTGGAATAGTCAAATAATGATACACAGCCACAGAAGGAGCTTTTTCTGTGTTGAAACACATTAATCTTCTTCTTCTTCGCGTTCACCAGCTGTACACTCTGGCGAAAAATTCTGGTTGCTCGTCCACTACTGAACTGCAGTCCTGATTCAGAACCTGAGTGTTGCGCGTGCATCAGTTTTACAGATCTTATTTTCTTGAATACAGACTGTTGGTTCCTTGCCTCTTCGGCAGATGCCCTCCGACTTCAAAGGAAGCTCCCCAATTAGTCGACTCTTACGACATGCTTTTGGGGAGGCAGTGGGTCTATTCTTGTTTTCCCCACAATGGAGACCCGGAACCCGCATGGGGGAGACACATTAATGAGTCGGCTGCTGCGTGAAGCCATATGGCGATAACGTAACGTGTTGAGCAGAATAATCGGCAATTGTAATAATTGTTTTATTTTTATTAGTCATAAATTTTAACAATAAAATTAATCTTTAAAATATATGTTTAATATAAATGAAAAGTTATAAGTTGCCTTTATCTTCTTGTCGTTCGCCGGCTGTAAACTCAGCTCTACTGCTCTCTTTGGTCGTCCAATTCTAGACTTTAGTCGTGTTTCAGGATTTGAGGGTGGCGTATACATCCGTTTAACAGGTCTAGCTTATTTGTATGCAGACTGCTGGTTCCTCGCCTCTCAAGCAGAAGCACTCCGGCTTCGAAAAGAAACACTCATAATTAATCTACTTTTACGACATGCTTGTTGGGGGCAGTGAATTTTTTTAAGGGGTCACCAGGCGGGGATCGCAGAACCCACACAAAAGAGCTAGACTGTATCATAAAACAGTTCGTTACTTCAGTTAATGTATGTGCCTGTATCTTCAGAGGGTATTAGTTCAATCGTTAGTTGGTTTGTTAGTTGACGGATTATAGGTCGCGAAATTATGTTTGTCTACAAAATGTACCACTAATATGAAAAGTTCTGACAAATTGGATTGGCTTTTTACCCCACCAGGACATCACACAAGCGATAAACACCCGATGACACAAAGTGCCACCATGCGGATGAGGATCACCGTGGAGAGGTCCCACAAATCTGGTCTAAGCTATATTTATATTAACAGAGCTTACGACTTGCCTGTTGTACCAGATGTGTAAATATAGCAGCTCAGATCAGCCAATGTCAAGCCGGCCCTAACGGTTGGTGATAAAGCTACTGGCAGAGCCACCTGCAAGAGAGGGTCAAACGAGTGCACACCAGTGGGCGCTGGTAGAGAACCCAATCCCTGTACGTATATCTTTTGGTTTCCCAGGTCGTCCAGCACCTCTGTTATTGCTCCCAGCAAATCATCTCCTGTAATAGATATCATACAATATAATACTGTTAAGCACAGATTTCCAGTCATCAAATGTGATAACGGAAATGTGATTTCAAAATAAAACTAATTTTAAATAATATCTTCTTTTTTCTTTTTCTTCTTTTTCCTCTTCTTCTTCTTTTCTTTAGCACACATTCCAACGTTAAGATAAGATAATTTAAAGAAATTAGAAGACAATTCTAGTATTATCTTGGTGAATCCATAAACTTCATCCTCAACTGGGAAGAATTAAGACTAAAATAATTTTAAACTATCTGGATATGTTGGAAATAATTATAATGTATAGTGTCTCTGGAATAATTCCAGTTTTATTCTTCAGTATCACCTATCTTTAGTTTATTAAAGTGGTATTTCAGCACACATCCCTGTAACTTGTTCACTTCAGAGGAGAAAAAAAAAATAGGTGTAAACAGTTCGTTTATATAAACATTGTCGTGCAAAGGTTGGCATGCTTTTCACAACAACATAATTTCTATTATTAATAAATTACGTCCATGGTGACATTTGTTGCTTTTTGCCTAAATCTGCAACTCGTTCTGTCCATTCACCAGTGCAAGCCAATTGTCTGTTATTTTTGCTCGTATTTACCAATTTTTGTGTGTCGTGCTTGGGGGTTGAGGTGGGTGGGGGGGGGGGGGGGGTTCTTAGTGTATGACAGGGATATAAACAACAACTCAGTGACATTATTTACACCACTCTGTTCATCTGCTTCAAATAACCATAAAATATGTGTTATAATTTTTAAGCTGTTCCCCCCCCCCTAATTAAATGCCCAAAGGACATTATTTGAATATTTCCTTCAAGGGTATCGTCTTCGCCGTGTTGACCGCTGTAAATTTAGGCATAAAGTTTTGAATGTTTGTCCACTTCAGGGTTTTAGTCATGTTCCCGGACTTCAGTTTTGAGTGCACAATCTATTTAACAGAGCTGGCTTACTCGTATGCAAATGCTGGTTCTTTGTCTATCAGGCTGAGGCACTCCGACTCTGAAAAAAAAGGCACTAATTATTTCATTTTTACGACATGCTTTTTTTTGGGTGACGGGGGGGGGGGCATTTCCCCCACAACAGGACTCCGGAACTTACACTAGGATTTCTGTTGTATGTAATAAGGCTCCCATGTTTCTTTAAACAAAAAGAAAAAAAAATTAGAATTTTTATATCAGAACAAATTCGATAAAATGCTACAAGAAAGTAAATCTAAGTGCTCATCACCAAATGTGTGTGTGTTTGTTTTTTTTCTATTTTAATTGTTTTTTTTTTTTTTTTCAAAGAAATTTCTCTTTGAAAATCAAACTTTGTTTTAATAGATTATTTGAAAACATTTAAAAATAATTTGCCTGACGCATTTTAATAATAGCACTCACATTAATCAGTTATTATAATTTTTCAGTTGGCCGTCTTTCCTTAAAATGCTCTTCTGCATGGATACAACAACAAATACACTAATAGCTTACCTGAACCAACAATCACGTGTTTTGTGTTTGCCACAAGAATTGAATGTATCAAGGGATGCATTTTTAAATTACTGTTGATTAACGCTGCTGTGATTCCTAACTTTTGGAGGCCTGCAAAAATTCAACATAATATGCTTTACAGTGGAAAATTAACGCTTGCATTAAATAATATTAAACAATATGAAATTACACCACTGACTGTCGTTGCTCTGCGTAAGTTCTATTATGTTACAGTAAATTCACAAAGACTCTCGGGGGAGGGCGGGGTGGAATCGTTGAGCCTGAAGATCTGAGAACTCATGGCAAGTGCAGCCAGATCTTTTGTCACCAAAGACCATGGCTCCCAGATCGACCCAGCCTTTAATGATTACCGTACTGATAAATTCATGGGAAGTAAAGACGATTGGCGTGATGCTGACCACATCACCCACCAAGTGCAGATAGGCCTATAAAATATCGGTCTAGCCCTATATGCCCAACATGCCTAAAGGCGTGGAAAAGGGTTCTTTACTTTACATTATATGGCTAATGTAGTCGCCACGAACTGTGCTGATTAGAATGTGTGTTTCTGACACCATAAAAGGAGCTGGGAGACAGCACTACTCCGAGGATTCGAGCTATTCGGATGATCTGCAAAAGAATTTTTTTTTTTAATAATCTAACTAATAATATTAGGTGAATAATACAAACATAATCTGATTGTAAATACTATGTTTACAAAACTAACACAGAATTCCAGAAAATGTGGTCATCTCGATAGGAGCGACTTCATTCCGCCAGATTTTTTCCTATATGGCTCCCAGTCTCATCGCAGAGAGGCTGGTCACCCGCTAGAACTTTTCATAAATGTCGCAAGTCTGTAGCTCCAGCAGCCAGTTCTCGGATCTGAGAAATATCTGTACACATAAACTGAAGGACGGAGTCTACAGAGGAATCCTTCAACACACGATGCAAACGGTTTGACTACTTCGCGGCTGAGACACATGGGACAATGCACATATTAGCACAGCTGAAAATATGACACACAGAGCCGGGAGTTAGGAAGACACAGTGAACTAGGAGCACAGCTGAAAATATGACACAAAGTGTCAGAGAGTTATGAAGATACAATGAACAAGGAGCACAGCAGAAAATATGACAGAAAGAGCCACAGAGTTAGGAAGACACAATGAACAAGGACCACAGCAGAAAATATGAAAGAAAGAGCCACAGAGTTATGAAGATACAATGAACAAGGAGCACAGCAAAAAATATGACAGAAAGAGCCAGAGAATTATGAAGACAATGAACAAGGAGCACAGCTGAAAATATGACAGAAAGAGCCACCTAGTTAGGAAGACACAATGAACAAGGAGCACAGCTGAAAATATGACAAAAAGAGCCAGAGAGTTAGGAAGACACAATGAACAAGGAGCACAGCTGAAAATATGACAGAAAGAGCCACCGAGTTAGGAAGACACAATGAACTAGGAGCACAGCTGAAAATATGGCAAAAAGAGCCAGCGAGTTAGGAAGACATAATGAACTAGGAGCACAGCTAAAAATATGACAAAAAGAGCCAGAGAGTTAGGAAGACACAATGAACTAGGAGCACATCTGAAAATATGATACAAAGAGCCAGAGAGTTATGAAGACACAATGAACAAGGAACACAGCTAAAAATATGACAAAAAGAGCCAGAGAGTTAGGAAGACACAATGAACTAGGAGCACATCTGAAAATATGATACAAAAAGCCAGAAGTTAGGAAGACACAATGAACTAGGAGCACAGCTAAAACTATGACAGAAAGAGCCAAAAGTTAGGAAGACACTGTGACCTATGAGCACTGCTGAAAATATGACAGAAAGAGCTAGGAGTTAGGAAGACGCAATGAACTGTCTAAATGTGTACTAGCTGTTATGTAAGGGATGGACATTTTCGTGTGGGATTTAGGAAGCAGTTTGCTGATATATTTGCATATTCTTTACAGGTTTTTGTAATTTAACACTATTTCTTGCGTGGCTTTTCTAGGCAATTTTGCTGTTAGTTGTTTGTCATTGTTTGCTGAACAGTGCAACGCCCATTCTTTTGTAAACATCAGTCCAATGCAACCGACTCTTGACCCGGTATGTCGAGATTGTGAAAATATGTTTAAGTGTGACTTGCTGACAATAAAATTCCCTCAAATAATTGATCTCGTTTTCGAAAATATCTTTAGTAATACCAATGCACACAACAACAAAATGTTCTGTGAAGGCTGATTGAGAACACATAACTTTGAACTAAAATAATAAGTGAACCAAACTAAAATGAAGAAATTTGGATCTTTTGGCTTAAATTATAAAAACTATTTAATCATGCAAAACACGAAAAAACACTACAAGAAAGGAGAAACAAAAATGCCCTGCCATTACTGTTGGCTTTTTTAGTGTACACTCGTATATGTAGGCCAGATGATGGACGTATCGGAGATCTATGTAGCCAACTATCCGTCCATGGTGACCCCGGAGTTATGCCGCTGGTTTTCTGAACCGCGTCTGCTGAGTGTAAAATCTAATGCCGGAGTGGCAGTCGCAGCCACATAATCCACATAGAAAAAGTTGATATTCTATCCTTCTGAGGCTGGTTTTGTCTCTGACGTAACTTTTCTGTAGCTTGCTGTGTTTGGCCTCTTGCAAAAACTGCAACAGTCAGTCTTTCCCTGCGGTCTGCAGCTGATCTCTCCCAAGTGTCTTTGTTAATGTTGATATCAAATAAAGTAGTAGACATAAAATGTAGGACACGTTCCTACAAGAAATAATGTACATATGAGGCACCTACCTAGAAAAGTCCACAGAAACGCTGGTTCATTGTGAAATATCATTGCCACACAGTCACGTGGTCCCAGACCCCAGGATTTGACAATATTTGCCACTCTGCATGCCATCTGATCCACTAACTCGTATGAGAACAGATTATCCTCAAAGATTATGAATGGCTTGTGTGGAATCTGTGCTGCAAACTTTTCAAACTTGTCGATGAGAAGTGATTGTGAAGCTTGAATTTCTTTGTCTATCTGCCTGACTAATTTGATGACTTTAAGGTCATCCTGAATCCAGGGGAACATAGTTCTCCACGCAATAACCCCTGCTCCAGCAGTACCGGCCGAGCCAAGTAAGATTTTTTCGCTTAGTCTCATGTTCTTTTGGATTGAACACAATCCTTTGAGAAATCAAAGTAAGTAACAATTCGGTGAGATATTTTTAGTTAGATTTTTTTTTTTTTTTACACATGTATTTGCTTCGCTTCCGTAATGTGGTCAAGATGAGCTAATCAATCCTGTGGCGTATTGCATCGTAGTCTGTGAAAAAAGAATGCAAAGAAAACATAATGTACAGTTTCTAAAAAAAAAAAGGTAGGGAAATTTAAATGTGTGTAAAATTATGTCTCTCCCACTCCCCACATTTTGTCATTTAGTTGCCTAATAAAAATATTTTTTAAGAAATGGCAAATTAATTTACTGCAATCAGTTCTTCATCATCATCATCATCATTTGCGACATCGTCATCATTATTATCATCATAGTACCAAAATAGCATATCGCTGGTATCGCTGTGTCACCAGTTACTGTTGACTGATCAGCTCCCTCTATCTCTATCGGTCAAATACAGTGCGCTTGATATTTGCATGTTTGAGGCCTGTCTAGTCAGCCGAGTTCTGTTTCCAGGTCTGTCTTTGTTAACCTCGTCTCCTCTTCCACTATACAGAACCCTGTAGTGTCGTTTTGGAGAGACCGGTAGATCTTGTTCAGCGTCCTTACTCGCTTGTTTCGTAGATTGTTGTCACCAAATCGAGGACCTAATTACCTCCCCGCTATATTTCACGAGACCCACTTTGACCGGTCAGCTTGGGAGCACAAATCATTGTCAAAAATAGGCCTCGATGCGGATTCAACAGCAAAACCTGCGGACAGCAAGCAAGCGTCTAACAAATGCGCACTGCAGCGACTCCTTCCGCTACAACTAATGGGCTACTCCAATTCCAATTCCAGTTGTTCTACAAAAATTCAAAATCTTATCCTTTTTCAGCAGCCCAGAGGCCTGCTATGTGACGGAAGGTTCCTTAACTATCTTATTTAGTTTCTTATTCTTTGTGAAATCACACCGGATATTCCTGTTCTTTGTCTTCCTAAGTCCGGTGTGTAATAAGCTACTAATTTTGTTTTGCTATTTATCCTCCAGTGGAGCACAGGCCCTCAACCAACTCAAGCTACATTGTCCTATCTTTTGGTTGTGCATGCAGTTCACACCATGTCCTTCCCCCATCTCTTTTACGTCACTCTTAACTCCCTTCTTCGTGTGGTTTTTTTTTTTTTGGGGGGGGGGGGGGAAAGGGGGTGTCCGCTTTTTTCTTTGCTTCTGTGGGTTTCACTTTAAAGGCATTCTAGTTATACTGTTCTGTGGTTTGATCAAACAAAGTCCTATTCATCCCCATCGTCATATTATTGCTTCATATCATATTATTGATCCCATCATTCTTTTTTTTTTTTTTCTTTCATTTGATATTTTTCTTCGGGTTGCATATATTATCTGTTGTTGCAAGCTATTAGAATGCCCGCATACATTTTTCTCTAGATTACTTAAGCCTCTCTTTTACAATAATTTTTTTCCCCACTAATTTTTTTTAAGGCTAATTTCCCCTCCTCCTCTTTATTTTGATACGCACCATGGTTTCATTGTCTTTCCTTAAGCATTTGCTGAACCATCCTTCATGTAGCACAGCTCAATTTCTGCGGGCGGGGGTTGGGGGGGGGGGAGGGGGGGTTATAAAAAAATTTCGTTCTGGTGACTTTCTGGCAATTAAAATCAACACCCGCATAAAACTACCTGTTACATTAGGCTGGTGTTGCCTTCAGGGGTATCACAATTTTAACGCCTTTATATGTTTATTCGGATATCTACGATTTGCTCCGCTGGCTTGCATTTCTCTATAGAAGTTTGGTTATCTCAGGGTGGTCAAAATCTTCAGCTAGCGGAGGGAAAAGGGTTGGGGGGGGGGGGGGGGGCGTAAGGAAGGAAGTAAGGCTTTCGGGTAGTGCTACCAAACTCTCACCTTGGAAAAGAGTAGGATTTCACCTTGTAATATTCCCAGTGTTGACAATGTTAAATGCTGAATTGAGAATTGACATCACAACACTCGGGACACTTTCATAAACGCTCCGTCCCCATCTTCAGCAGCAAGCGACGAATTAAAATTCCAGTGGCATCTAATCTGATTGTATGTATGTCTCGCCTTTTACTAGAGTATTGATAAGTCCTTCTCAGACCGTAATTTTCCATCGTTGCTCCCACACTGTTCCCACTCTCCCAAAGCACCCTTAAAATATCTAGTTTGTCGTACATCATTTTACCAATAAGTGGTGCAGAACCAGCCAGTCTATATGTCCGTTCGTTTATTAACACACTGGCATACCCTGGAGAAAACATCCAAAGGACGCTAACTACCCGGGACCTCTGAAGCGATGCTTGCCACTCTGCACGAAGCATGTTTGTCTCTATCTTTCTCAACATGCCCTGTGAGTCAGTTACAATCACGGCATATGTGTACAGTTGGTTCTGCAGCCAGCGGAAGGCAGCAGTAATTTCCAGTGATAACAATGGATGTACATATTTCTTGCAGACCAAACTCCAGTGTGGAGACATCAGCTCATGTCAATGTATCTGTCTCTGATTTCTTCTTTGTTAGTTTCATACTCAATATTCTTTACCAGGGATACTCTACTGACTCCAACTGCCTGACCATTTTACTGCTCATTGTCCATCATTAGTCTAACAAGAAAAAACAGAAAAAAGGCCAAGTAAGTTTGTAGTAAAAGTGCATTTGTGTTTGGGCCAGCAGTGCTAGCACATCGTAAATCCAATGCGCATCAAGGTATGGAGTGGAATAGGATCCTTCGTCTGTTTGGTTTGTTTTTCCCCTAATTCATGTCACAATAAAACATTGATTTGAAATAAATTTCCAGTAAACACCACAGAAACGTTAAAAGTGTTTAATTTTCAATGGCCTTCTGGTTTAAGGGTTGTAAATGAAGTGTCATAGTTCTGACATACCAGATTTGATTCAGATACTGACGTTTGACAGCAGACTGGAATTCGTTGATTTCCACAATGGTCTGAGCGTCGACAGTTAAGGGACAGGGGCAAATCACTGAATGTAAAATTGTCAAGCGAAAATCACGCATTGACAACAAATGATGGAATTTCTTACAGCGTCCTGTACAACTAACTTTAATATACATTTTGCATTATAAAATGTTTGCCATATCTATTTCTATACATGGCCAACAAAGCAACGAAATTGTGGGTGGAAATGGGAAGTGCGGGGGGGGGGGGATAGTAAGCCTCTTACATACTTTTTAGGGAGCTCAAGAGGTTTAGTTTTGTTTTCGCGTGTGATATTTATAAATATCATCATTATCATGTAAGTGCTGAATGACAAATAAATATAATAATATATTTGACATACTATAAAATGTGGGTTTCAAAAAAATGTTTGAAAGAGAAACATCTATGTCTGGTTCGGCTTAGTTCCCCCCCCCCCCCCCCCCCCCCCCCCCCCCCGCTCCCTTTCCCCATCCCAACATCTTTACACATTGTTTAGGTAATCTTAGCCTTCTCCCTCCTCCCTCCCTTTTTCCCCAGCTGTATTTTTTTAGGGGGAAAACCGGTCCAAGCCTCCGGCGCCCCTAACTGTATAATACTTTTGCGACAAAGCCCTGGATGTATATTTTAGTACTCAAATTATAAGTGATCAGTACAAATGATCTTAACTTCTCTTCCTCTCTTGGTCATTATCATCATCAATTTCTACTTCTGCCGTTAAGCGTTATAGGGAGGAACAATTTTCGATCCTTTAAAGTTATCAGTCCATATCTGCTAGGACGGCCTCTTGATTTCACCTAAAATCTTTTTATGTGTAGCCCCTGCGCTGGTAGTTGTTCTGACTGCATTCTAACTAAAAGACCCAACCATTTTATTTTCACTTTATCAGTGTATTTAATATTGCAATTCTTACAATTTATCTTGCTGAATTTAAACATTCTTTCCGATGAATACATGTTCTCCAGACGTTTATATTCTTGCTGCACAATAAAGAAAATACACAAAAGTGTCACAACAACTGATCCACATTGGATCTGTCGTGAAAGTTTCACATAATGTAATGCGGCCATAATACCTGCGTACAAAAAGTTTCAACCCTGAATAATAATCGTAGCCCTAGGCATAATATGAAGAAAAAAAAGTCACTACCTAATTTCAGACAAAATATGTCTTACCTGTTCACTCCATACGATGAAAAGCTAACAGTAAATAATATAAATACCAGCTGCTCTTGGTGTTAATGCGCCATCTTTGTAATTATGTAATGCCTTGTACTTACTTATCTGTAGGTCACAAACTATAACACGGTCCGGGAACCTTTGGTGTCAGCACCTAGTAATTCTCACAATGAGGACGAAGGCCTTGTGCTATCTCAGTTGGTGTCTTGCAGGAGCGTCGCCGCAAAGAAATCTTGGGGCGAGGGGGTTGTCAGCCCTCTTAACATTTTTTTATGAGCGGGTACTTGGGAACTGAAGCCTTGTTTAAGTGTGTGATTGTAATAATCATTATTATTACTATGAGCTGAGACTCGACTAAATTTAATAATTCAGTTTTCTTAAAATATACATATTACTCTGTATATATCCAATTTCAAAATCCTTTGAATGTGTTAATTGCTAGTTCATTGTATAGTTAATGCACCATATAGTAGGCTTGAGTATTCAACTTCCTTTTCTTTTGTCAGTATCTGCTTTGTACGACTGGCGTTGCAGTTTAACAGGTGACAGGTGGCCGAGCTAGGACTCGCTCGTTTGCTTAATATGCTGTGATTTTGTGAAGTCTTCAGATGTTCGTGAATTCCACTGTCCCTTTCTTTTCTTTAAAAACAATCAAATACAGAGGTTCTGAATATAGTGGAAGTGACAAGTTGAAAATATTTTTAAAAAAAAAAAAACTGTAAACGGCAGATGAAAACTTGGGCCATATTAAAAGACATATTACTCTTTTATAACTTTCACTGGGTGAAAAGTCGAGGGCAAGGAATACACAGCGATACAATTGGAAGGACGACATCGCCAGATAGACTAACCGCAGTCTGAGCTAGTGTACAACCAAACAACCAAGACGGAAAACACTTTTGGAGATCCATTTGTGTGTGTGTGTGTGTGTGTGTGTGTGTGGATACGGCACCTGATTAACACCTGAACGTAAAACGATATTACTCTCTCCGATCTATATGCTTACTTGCCGAGCTGAATGTCTTCGCTTCGAGCGGCATCGAAGCAGGATTTTTTATTTTAATTTTACCCTGACTCCCGCGTCAACCCAGCTCAAAATGGGCACCAGAACATGTCTTTGGAAGTAAATGGGGCCGGCATGCTGTTGACCACATCAACCATTAAATGCTTTCCGCTCTATAAAAAATGTGGGTCTCTCATACATGTCCGAAAACAATTGCGAAAAAACGTCCTCTTACTGTCACAGATATAACTACTGTTCGCCTTACAAAATATAAAAACCGTTATCTACATTTGTCACTTTAAGCCGTGTACACAGTGAAATTGTTAAAATGCTTTAAAAATTCAAATTTTACCTACACAGCTCTGTAGTGACATGTAACACCTCTCATATAATGTTTTGCATTTATTAAAAGGATTGCTGAACTGACATTCAAATCATTTACAACTTTCGTTTCTATTATACGGGAGTCGCCGTGGCGGAGCGGCTAGACACTCACCGCGGATCGGAAGGTGGTGGGTTCGCTCCCTGGCGGAGCCGGACATTTTAATTAAAAATCACCTTGGATCCCAGGGTCGACCCAGCCTTGAGTGCGTACGGGGTACAGTCCCGGGAAGTAAAGGCGGCTGACCACACACCTTGTGCTGATGGTCTATAACAAATATAGGTCTAGCCCTATACGCCTAAAGGCGTGGAAAGGGGTCATTTTCTATTACACACAGTCAATGAAGAATAAATGTAAAGGAAACAACCCATCTTGCGTCAAAATGTGGATTGGATATATGATGCCATTATTAAATATATCGGCTATCCTCCGAATAACGGGCACGAAAGATGGCGGCCGCAAAATATCCTGACGAGCCTCAGTAACGTGTCATGTGTTGCAAACATTAAAAAAATTGAAGTCAAAACTAATAAGGAACGAAAAAAATGTTATATCAAATCGACTTCTTACCGATATTTCTATGCCTTTATATCTCGAAATTATGGCACAGAAGTTCTAACTAGTGCCCGAAAATCTGTTGCGGCTGTTATGCCATTGAAACTATGTCTGAAGTTAATGAGTGGGTGGTTTAATCACGTTAACCTACTTTACTTCACATGACATTTCCTCACATCCATTGTTAGGTGGGACGACGTGGAGATCAAGGTCACTTGAGAACATTTCCGCCTCGCAAGCGACTTCGAATAAATTGAAAGCGTCCTAGCAACTGCATTTCCAGGGCTCCTATCTCTTTCTTTCTCCTTCTTCTGTCTGCATCATCAACATCTTCTTCTTCTTCTGTCTGCATCATCAACTTCTTCTTTTTCTTCTTCGCAGATTGTGGTGAGGCATAATCGCCCATGCCAGTTGGCAAAGCACCTGATGATGATGATTCACTATTCGTTTTCGTATTCGGGCCGAATAGTTGGGTCCAGCTATTCGTATTCGGCCGAATAGTGAAAATAACTATTCGGTACAGCCCTAATTTCTAAATGTGTTTGCAACTGTAACATTGTCTGTTCATGTCAGGTGCTGATGAAGGTCTACTAGCCATAACGTTCACTTGTAGTGCATGAGTGTGACAATGCGAAGCAGTCTGGTCCTACTTCTCTTTAGGTTTGATATCTTTTCACTGTGTTTTGATCTATTCGAGTGAGTTTAAAATAAATATTTCCTTTCGATCTGTAAGCAGAGTACTATCTTCTGAAGAACATTTGTAGAGCTCAAGCAGAAGCCACACACACACGGACAACAAGATACACACACACACACACACACACACTCAATCAGACACACACAAAAACACACACGCACACAACCACTGGGATATACAAGACCGGTAGTGGACCTTCACATCTATAGGCAGAGATAGACAGCGCATTTTGGAAATGTATTGCAGCCAATAAAGAAGATGAGAAATATTGACATCTTAAAAGATCTGAACATCAAGGAAGATTGGCTAATAAACAGCATCCTTTCTCGAAAGCTGAAATATTTTGGTCATATCAAGCGCCACGACGGATTGGAAAAAAATTAAAGCAGAAGGCACGGTACCAGGAAGGAGGGGCAGGGGCCGACCGACACGAAGATGGGCACAGGACATAAGTGACTCCTTGAGTGTGAAAGTTCATGAGGCGGGAGAGCTGGCAAGAGACCGAGTTTGAGTTTCTTACAGGCGGACTGTGATGAGAGCGACGTTCTGCAAAGGACCTGACTATTTCAAATCTATGTCATTTAAAAGAAATGTCTGAAAACCTGAAGGGAGCACGGGATGTGTATCACAGAATAATATAAAACGTGAAGGACTGACTAACTCCACCCATCGTGAGCCATTCAATGTATATGCTGAAGAAACCATTATCTTTGTGCCGGGCCATGATGGTGTTCAAGGCAAAGAGTGTGCAGATTATCTGGCAGACAAGACAGTTATCACGACCGGCATCGCATCGGACAGGGATGATGTCATTAATGCCAGCCAGCTGCATATCGCAGAGAGGATCACGACAACAAGCAGGATTCAGTTTCCTTTCCAGACTGGTGGACATGTGGGTGCAGCCTCGAGAAGCCAGAAGTGAACGTTTCACCAAGAGCACAAGGCGTCTGGTTAATCAACACTATGGATGTGATCAAACGTTTTAATCTTGTGGAGTTACTGAGGAGTAGATCGGAGCACCTATGGATCTGTCTGGGTCATGTGATGATAGTCCTCACTAATAACTAACCATGTTGTGTGTAAAAGTCGTTTATTATTTCAATGCCTTGTACTTTTTTTTTTCAGGATGTAAAAAATAAAACAATTTAAAACAAGCTTCACCATAATAAATATACAATATGCGAAATTTTCGCAAATCTTTCAACTTCTTTTTAACATTGACATTTGGATACAATAACAATATTTAATAACAAGCACAAATAGTCCTTGACATTTCAACAAAATCACGAGACAAAGGATATCTAGGATATTACTTTAATAACAATGTGTATCATAGGTCTTCTATGGCATTTGATAAAGGTAATATTTGATGATTTCATGAACATAAAGAATATATGTTCTCTACCTACCTGCACCCACAAGCACCAGTTTTGAGTCAGCTGCAAGAATGGAATGAATTAACGGTTGCATTCTCAAATTGTGGTTGATTAACGCTGCCGTGATTCCTAATTTTTGCAGACCTGTAAATTCGTAATTCAACATTACAGATTTAACTACTTCCAATTTATAGTGGATATTAGATTGCTCAAAATTTGTATTGCTTGAGGTTGATGGTTCAAGGCCACCAATTACCTCTTCATCAGTGGCATATTGAACACTGGTATGTGGTTTCTGACGCATTGCCAATGGGATGTTAGGATACTCCAGAGTTCATTTCTTTTTCTTTGATATGTCTTTCCCAACTGGAGGGACCATGCAAAAATAACAGTTGTTGAGATGATCAGTGGGGGCTCTCTAAATTATTGAGACGTCACAAGGCATAGCTTACCTTTTTGCCAGGTGACCAAAGTTTAGGATTTGTTGCATACGTCTGGCGTGTGACCTTGATCTCATGTTCTACAGCAACAATACAAACTATGCCTTTTTAATTACTTTAGTTATATTTCGTTTTTTTTTTCAGAGAAATGTCATCTACCACATTCATAACATAAGTTATGAGCGCTGTTCACACACGCTCTATCCATTTCTTACTATGACAGTATTAATCAAGACAAAGACACTAACTAATTATAGCAACATTTTGTCAGAGATAAAATACAAGGTCCGACAAATAAGTAATGAGACTGATTTTATTACAGCCAAGACAAAAGTACCACATATGAACAAGCCGCCATTTTGACCTAGTTACATGTGCATTGTTACGAAATCATCATGGAGCAAAAAGCTAATATTAAATTATGTTTAAAACTCAGAAAAAGCGCCATTGAGTCAATTTAATTTATGCGACAAGTTTATGGGGGAAATTATTTATTTGGTGCACAGATTTTCAGGTGGTATTCACGATTCAACAGTAGTTGAATCAAATTTCCACCCTACTCCCAAATTTGTCTCACTGTGATTTTTTTCTCTTTCCAAAAATAAAGTTACTATTGAAAGGACGCTTCTTTGACTATATTGATGTCATCCACAGGGCCGTGACATCCTTTTGTAAGGGCCATAGCAACAGATCTACAGGGGTTGTTTTAGTGTTTTTTTAGATCGTACTACTCATTGTATCAATGCACAAGGCGCTTACTTTGAATAAAAAACAGGTTATATCTACAACTGTTGATTATTTTCTTTTTTATATAACTAGTCTCATTACCTAATTGTCAGACCTTGTATTTATACACAAGAGTGGTGGGTATAACCATAGGTAGGACTGCATCCTTAACTTCTGGTAACAGTTTTATTGATCATTAGGAAAAAAAATGTAACCGACCACAAAAGTTGTGTATTATACGTAATTTGTCCCAAACTAGTAGCTTATATCTTAAAAACAAGAGCCAATCAACATTTGTTAATGTCATTTTCGTTTTTAACACATCGAAATTAGTTAAGATCAGCTATTTTTATTTCTGGTACGTTATGGTTATTGACTAGTGTTATTAGAGGGTCTCCAACCAATAGTATGATACAAATAGCACATTTGCCCGGCTCTCTAGCATATTTGGCTAAACCGGATTGCGCGGTGACCGGGTGACGAACTCATTGTGGTCCGGGTTCACTCCTGGGGGTAGGCAGCAAAGCCACATTTCTTCCAGATTTACGGTATTTACAATGGAATCAAGGCCGAAAAGGTTGCGATATCCATAATACCGAGCCTAAGGGTTAACAACTCATGGCTTCCGGATATTAAAACAAACAAATAGCACATTTCATACAGTATTTTTTCTCCCGTGTGGGTTCCAGAGCCCACTTTAGGAGGAAACCGGAATATACCCGCTTTCCTGTACAGGACAACACACAAGGGGTGTTTCGTTCTAGCATGGATCTGCAAACACAACTCAAGTTCTGGGATAAGACCAAAGTTTAAAAGCAGACGAACAACCCTAGCTTTCGGCCGGTGTTTACGGCCCGCGTGCGCTATGAAGATAGTAATAAGTCGTTTAATAATTTTAGGTTTGAGGTTTTGAACAACGAATTGACATCATGGCACACGGGTAGTAGCCCATAAGTGCTCTATTCTTCTTCAATCTCTAGTCTAAGTCTGAAGAAGCTCAGTACTTTGCACAGGCTCTGTAGCACCGGCGAGGATCCTGAAATACTTTGGGTAGATTTTTAACTCTAAATTTTGGCCGGGCAGCGCCGTTAGGATACTCTTTTTGATTTCTAACTGCCACGGGATTTTTTTTTACCTGCACAACAATGCACAGGGGCGACCGATCTCACTACACAGAGACCAGGGGAAATTACTAGAAGTACAAGTCCACGTGAAAAAATGCCAGCCCTTACCAGGGATTGAACCCAGAACCCTTAGCACTCGAGGAGGACACCATGCCTCAATACCACGCAGCCCCCATAATAACTCAATGTGTGCCACACGAGTGCTGCTCCCTTTCACTCTTTATAACATGCAATGTGGTCTGAAAGATAAAGTGCATGAAGGGCCGAATGTAAGACGGGCCTGCGTGCCCACATTGTAACTCTGAAAATAAATTTCTTTCGTTTGTTCTTTGATACCAATTTTTTTCTTGTTACTGTAATTATAAATAAGGGGAGTTGATGTGGTGTAGAGGCAAGACGCTTGCCTGTGGATCAGAATATCGTGGGTTTGAGTCTTTTTAAAATTACCTGGGCTCCCCCCAGAGACCATTACCTTGTAGTGGTGGGGGAGCTTGAGAGCCTCAGTGATCTAGTGAGCTATGCCGGCGGGAACGTATGTCACCCAAGCCGGACAGGTCATTGGTGAGGGGCCAGACTACTGATGGCCTCCCGGTCCTCCAGGCTCGGGGGTTGGGCGCAATGTTGACAGCTCTGCCCTGTAAAAAATCTACAACGTTACTGAAACTTCAAGAGGAAATAAGTGCTCTAAACGTCCGGTGGTCTTGGGACAGAGTCCCTCTGTCATCATGAACAACATGGGTGAAAGCCGAAAGGAAGCCCATGATGGGAAAACAAGTCTGCTGGATGTCAAAACCAAATTAAGAATTGGCTTCTGGAATGTAAGAACCATGTTTGAAACGGCCAAAACCGCCCAAGTAATGAAAGAAATGCAGAACTATAAACTGCATATTCTTGGAATTAGGGAAAGCAGGTGGACAGGGTTCGGACAATCCAAAACAGGTACAGGAGAAACCATAATATACTCTGAAAGAGATGATAACCTACATTCTGCAAGCGTGGAACTTATTTTAAAGAAGGGTTTACACAAACATCTCATCGAGTGGCATCCAATCAATGAAAGAATAATGACAGCACTATTCAATGGCTAACCTGCCAAACTTACAGTCATCCAATGCTTCGCACCGACTAATGAAGCTGAAGATGAAGATAAAGAAACATTCTATAGGAGACTGCAAGAGGTAGTAGATAAAGTACCAGCCCGTGATATTCTATGCACTATGGGAGATCTCAATGCAAAAGTTGGTAACAACAACTTGAATAGAGAACTATCAATGGGAAATCAAGGATGTGGTACAATTAATGACAACGGGGAAAGACTGAGCGACTTCTGCACGGCGAATAGATTTGTTATAGGAGGAACACTATTTCCTCACAAGAATATACACAAGCTTACATGGATATCCCCAAACAGAAGAGATGTAAACCAGATCGACCATTTCATGATAAACAGAAAATCGCGTTAGTCCCTACTCGATGTGCATGTCAAAAGGGGAGCAGATGTGGGAAGCGATCATCACCTTGTAGTCGCTCTACTACGACTTAAACTCAAAAAAGTTTACACGCAAGTTAAGACACAGACAGCACGTTACAATGTTAACCTTTTAAGAGAAAAAGACATAGCCACTAAATTTATAGTAGAACTCAAGAATAGATTTCAAACCCTATCAAGCGACCCAGAAACTCCAACTACAATCAGCATTCAAGACAGATGGAACCAGATCAAAGAAACATACAAATCAACTAGCAATAACATATTAGGAACCAGGAAACAACACCACAAAGAATGGATAAGTAGTCAAACCATGGACTATATTGCCAAGCGAAAAAAGAATAACGAGCCTCATAAATCACACTAAATCAGAACGTCAGAAAGACAAACTAATGTTAGAATATAGCGAACTAAATAAAATGACCAAGAAAAGTGCCAGAGCTGACAAGAGAAGATTTATGGAAAATCTTGCAGAAACAGCAGAAAATGCTGATAAAGCACACACAAAATTACCCAGCAAATTTGCGGAAACAGAAACAGTTATCACAGCATACCCATCAGAGATAACCAAGGCAGACTGCTCACAACAGAACAAAAACAAGACATGCAGTGGATTAAACACTTCTCCGACCTCTTGAACAGACCTGATCCGGAAAATCCCCCAGATATTCAACCAGCCTCTCAGGACATTGACATTATTACTAAACCACAAAGCAAACAAGAAATCCTTAAAGCTATCCACACTTTAAAGAACAACAAAGCACCAGGCAGAGACGAACTGCCAGCAGAACTTCTCAAAGTAGATCCCAACACAACTGCTAGCATTCTAGAACCATTTTTCAAGGATATTTGGGAAAAAGAAGTGTTGCCTGATGACTGGACTGAAGGAACAATAGTCAAAATCCCCAAAAAAGAAGACTTAACAGACTGCAATAATTGGAGGTGAATTACTCTACTCTCAGTACCAAGCAAAATATTTTGTAAAATCATCATAATGCGGCTTGAAAAAGGAGTAGATAAATGCCTACGAGTGGAACAAGCAGGATTCCGAAAGGGCAGAGGAACAACTGAGCACATCTTCGCTATAAGTAACATTTTAGAACAATGCAACGAATGGCAGAGAAGTATATATATTAATTTTGTGGACTTTGAGAAAGCTTTTGACAGCGTCCATAGAGACGGTCTGTGGAAAATTTTACGACATTGTGGAATTCCAGAAAAAATAGTCAACATAATTGCTCTCTTCTATAAAAACTTTTCCTGCAGTATAAAAAATGACAATACATCTTTCCCAGTAAAGACGGGTGTAAGACAGGGATGTGTTATGTCATCTCTCCTCTTCAACCTTGTGATTGATTGGATACTAAAGAACACAGTAGACAGGACATTGAGAGGCATACGATGGACTACATTCACCATGCTTGAGGACCTTGATTTTGCAGATGATATAGCACTCCTATCACATAAACATGAACATATACAAGAGAAAAGTAACAGACTAAACTGCACAGCAGAAATGGTGGGACTGAGAATAAATACAAAGAAAACTAAGATCATGACAAACAGTCCAAACCAACAACCAGTGACCATAAGTAACCAATCACTTGAAAATGTAGAACATTTCACAAATCTTGGCAGTGTGGTGTCCCTACTGGGAGGGACTGAGGAAGACATACAGTCACGTCTGAACAAAGCTAGAGCTGCTTTTGGAAGGATAGGGCAAATCTGGAAATCCAACAATTACTTCAGAGGAACGAAAATCCGACTCTACAAGAGCATCATTTTGCCAGTTCTTCTTTATGGAGCGGAATGCTGGAGAATGACCAAATAGGATGCACACAAGCTGGCCACCTTCCACCACACATGTCTACGTAGAATTATCAAAATTTTCTGGCCAGATACAATCTCAAACACTAAACTACTTCAAGCAACAAACCAAGAAACTTTAGACAGTATGATTACCAAGAGAAGATGGAAATGGCTTGACCACGTTATGAGAATGACTTCTGATATACCTGCCAAAACAGCTCTCACATGGACACCAGAGGGAAAGAGAAAGCAGGGGAGCCCAAAAACAACATGGAGACGAACGATGGAAAGTGACCTGAGTGCGGCATCTTTGACATGGAAAACTGCACTGAAGATTGCACAGGACAGGAAAGCATGGAAAGTCCTCTCTGAAGCCTCATGTGCCACTAGGCATAACGAGAACTGATGACTTTTAAAAATTACCTTGGCTCCCAGATCGACTCAACCTTGAGTTGATACCAGATATAGTCATGGGAAGTAAAAGTACGTGATATTGACTATGTCACCCACCAAGTGCCAATTGATCTATAAAATATAAGTCTAGCCTTATATGCCTAATGCGCCTGAAGACGTTTATTTTTAATTATAACTATGATTTTTATTTATTTACTAAATAAGTCACACGTGTCTTTCAAGACTTTAAAAATAAAACACAGGTGCGTAGTCTGACAGCAGTGCAATGCAGATCAGCAGAAAATGCTGACAGTGCTCTGGGATTGGGAAGTAGTGCTTTTAACCAGTCTCAACAAAATAGAGGTGACAATGTTAATGCTGTTGAATCATCCTAGAAAGTTATATCGATTCTTCATGATGCAATTCGGAGAAAACGGCTAGGCCTGCTAACTAGAGGAGTACTACACCTTCATGACAGTATCAGACAACATCTGGCTCTAGGGTGGGAGCTTCTGGAACATCCATCTTACAGTCCCGACTGAGTCCCTAGCGATTTCCACATTTTGGTCCACTGAAAACCCACCTTTGCAGGAAACATTTCGCAAATAAAGCAGAAGTTGAATGTGAAGTGAAAATGTGGTTTAGAAAACAGCACGCAATTATATGCAAAAGGTTTGGAAGGACTGATAAAACGATGGGAAAAGTGCATCAATGTTGGTGGAATTTATGTTGAAAACTAAAGGGACAGTGCGTGTGTAAAAAAAAAAAAACGGGTTTCAAGTTGTTATCGTCTTCAGTACTTTTTTTTTTTTTAAACAATTTGTGACTTGCTTATTATTGACTTCCCCTCGTACCAGTGATGTACCTTTTTGTGCATTTGGTATCCCATTCAATAATTCTTAGGATTGTGTAGGGTCAGGGGGTGGGGCTAAGCCCTTGACCGAGACCGTTGGTAGTAAGGTCACGTACTTTCGAAGATCACGCCTTGACCAGTTACAACCGTCCTCTTTTTAAGTATTTGTTTATCCATTTCATATTATATCAGATATATTAACACTATTTTTGTGCCCTTGAACGATTTATTATTATTACTGCACACTTAAAACAAAGATTCAGTCCCACCCTTAGACGATTTGCAATGGGAGGGTGTCCCCATTTCCCCCTCCCCTCGCTCTCTTCCGTCCTCGGCCCCCCAACCAGCCCTTCTACTGTTTTTGTATAATTTATGCCGCTGTTTAATTAGGTTATAGTGGCTATAAATATTAAGGAACAATTAGGATCAGTAACATTTTTCGGACCGACTCATTCATACCTCTCTCCACCGTTCCCCCCCCCCCCCCCCACCCTAGCCACTTTTTTTAAATTTAAATATAATGTTTCTGCAAAATGTAAATGTTATAACAATGTGAAGAATATTTGAATTATTGAAGTGTCTTGGAAAATACCTTTTCAAAGTTAATTTTCAAATATTTTTTTTTCTTTTGCATGATCAGTTCTAAATCAGTTAACTAGCAATTCTACAACCTCTAGCTCACTTCCGATTGGTAGACCTTGAGCCACGTGAGCCTTGGCACAAGGTTACGGGGGTTTTCCGCAATGCCGTTGATATAGCGTGTTGTATATTACAGCACGCCAGCTTTTGTAACACTCCAAAAACATAGACAAACTGGGTCCAACACAACCCCTATAGCTTCTACTTCTTTCTTCTTCTTTCTATGAGTGCCGATCAATACTTACTTGATTAATTCCTAATTTTGTTGGGGGAGACTAACGAAAAACTAACCGCCCGTTTGAATAGCGCTCTCAAGGTCGAGGCTTCGCGGCTACGTTGTTTGGTTTATGAGTGCATTTTTTTTACGGATAACAGCAGATATTGTTACCGGATCTACAGTGTTCGTTCTTTCTGTGAGGCTCTCGGTGTGCAAATAGACGTTAGGCAAAGAGATAATGAGCCAAATAGGATAAAACCCGGTACACTGAAGTCGATCCACTGGACTTTAACTTATTTCTTTTCACTTCCTCTCCCTCATTCTGGCTCTCTCTCTCTCTCTCTCTCTCTCTCTCTCTCTCTCTCTCTCTCTCTCTCTCTCTCTCTCTCTCTCTCTCAACTCTCTTTTTTTTCCCACTCAGTCCTTATTTATATATTTGTAAACTCATTTTACTTAATCCGTGGTAAACTCCTGCCTGATGGCTCGACTGTCTTAAGTTCAAATCTGCACCGGATCGAAGCCCTTATGATCATGTCCGATGTGCCATGATGATGGTCTTTAAAATAAACAATGACAACACCACGCATCAAGTGAGGTTAGTTCTGTAAACATATGGGTCCTGCACTGTTTGCCTGATGCGCCAGTTAGTTCATTCTTCTGCTCTTTTTTTTTTTTTTATCTTTTACCCCAATTGGAGTCAACGGAGATATAAGGTTCTGCATCTTGCTAATGGGTTCATTATTGTAATTTATTTTTAACACATATTTATTTTTAAATTTTGCAGTCTCAGCAATGGAGGTTGGCTGCTATGAATCCATTGTTAAATAACGTGGTGACCTTTTGATCTTTTCCACGACGCTTACCATTGTCCGGAAGCAGCCGGAGCTGTATAGTTTTAAACCACGCACTGCGAGAATCGAACCACGGTCAAGTTGAAGACGGCAGTAACTCTGAACCTCAACGCCGCACAAAAGCATTACTACACGTTGTTTAACATTTTGTATTATAATCTTCTAGAATGAAAATATCTTCAAAATATACGTTTATAAAGTAGGTAAATCACTTCCTATGTAATCAGGTATGTAAAGTAATTGTTACTAACTTAAGATGTTATATAAATTCAATGCATCTTACGTTAAACACAGAACTAGTAATACATTTGGATAACTGATACCTTGGTCAAGAACTATAACACAATTCAGAGATTGTCAGCTGAAGAAACTTGAATAATGTGTAGTGTATCAGCTGCTGTCCTTTAGAATATTGAGCATACAGAAGAGTACATAGTGTCTCTGTACTCTAGATAATGGATGTTTTTGATCGTGTGTGTGTGTTGTGTTTTGTGTGTGCGCCTGTGTGTATGCGCAAGAACATAGAAATTGCAAAGGGGTGGGGGGTATGTTTACTTTATATCGGAGTTTACGTTTTTAGCCGAAAGCGAGCACAGACCTGGCTTCGTTCACGAAGTGGTGTGTAATGTAGATGTTCACACCTGTGACAGGGTAGATACTAAACACCTCCCGTCACATTTTTTCCGCTTGATAATCATGGGATATAAGACTGGATATAGTTTTCTAGGACAAGAATGCAACAAAAAAGTGACATTATCGTTTGCATGTGGAAGCAAAACTTGCACATAGACAGTATTGTGTGTGTGTTTTTTTCTCGCGGTAACGGTAATACTTCTGCCGTAATAAGTATCTTTAAAGTTTATAGAGAATTTTAAAGGAGGGTATGGTTTCGAGGAGAAGAGGCAGGTGTCAACCAGCTCGAGTATGGCACTCGGCATACTCATGTGTGCACTGCACAAGATGTAGATCTTTTTGCGCCTAGAATTCTACAAGAGCAGCTTCAATAGGTTGCTCTTAATTCTTAAAATCTCAAGTGATTATGAATTCAACAATCAATGTCTCTGCTAATGATTTTGTACCTAGAGAAGTTAAGTGTTTAGTTTCAGAGCAGAAAAATACTTTTAGGGAGAGAAGGTATTCTAGCAACGGTCGGAAAATAAGGGGTTAATATAACTAAATTATGAGATATTAAAGGTAAAGAAATGTGTACCGCACATAGTGTAACCAATGAACCTATTTTGATTTTTTTTTGGTACCTTAAAAGTTAAATTGTCTTGTTCTTCTCGGTTTTGATGGAGACAATAGTGTTAACATGGAGTTAGACTTAAATTTCTTAACTTGTTACTGGTTTTAATGTTTTGTTTTTTTTCATACACAAGTGTCTATAAACTACTTGATGTCTCAGAATTACTGTTTTAGACTGTTCAGTTCGGATTGGCATCCCAACACTAGCTGTTCGGATCGCTGCAGAGATCTTCAAAATAGACAACATGTCGCAGGGACTATGATGCAAATCTCCACTTGCCGTTTCTAAGCACTGAAACTATCGGGGTGTGCAAGAAGGGTGCTGGAAATTCGCATCTACGGGGAGACATTCGAAAGTAATCATGGTTTAGAACAGCAAAGCATCCTAACCCTCATAGGACTGCAGGTTACACCCGGCTGGTATAACGGTTACTGGTGCTCTAATTGTAACCTATCTGGAGGTTGATCAGGGTATCTGGAATCTACCTTGTTGGTCTGCTGTCCAGACTGAGATTGTGTAATCTTTTGATAGTAAAGTAAAACTTTAGGTAGCAGCCTGGAAGGGATGACTCGTGGATTGACAGCACAACAAATACAGAGGGGTTAGATACTCAGGTCTAGGCTGGTCATATTTTCTTCACTAGTTTTAGGCTTTCGCCTGTCAGTAGCGAAGCCCAGTGTTAAAGCGAACTGTACGTAATGTTTGTTTGTTTTAGTATCCAGAAGCCATGTTAGGCTCAGTATTATGGATATGGCAACCTTTCGATCTTGATTCCATTGTAAATACCGTAAATCTGGGAGAAAATGTGGCTTTTCTGCCTACCCCCGGGAGTGAACCCGGACCACAAGGAGTTCGTCACCCGCTCACCGCGCAATCCAGTTTAGCCAACTGCGCTAGAGAGCCGGGCAACTGTACGTAATAAAAGGACCATTCTTAAGTAGGTCACGCATGGGCTACATGACGCTACTCATGTTCTGAAGATCTTTCCATGGGTGATGTGGTCTCCCATAGGTTTTTTTCCCCCCTTTAGGCTGCTTTTTACCTGAGAGTTAAGATCATATACGAACCCACGACTTACGGGTCGGCAGGGCCATCCTCTAACCACTACACCATTCTTAAAGCGTTCTGTGCCTTGTATAAAAACAGCATTCGTCATGCAGAGAATGACCAGCTGCTATCTGTAAATAATCTCTCCCTGCGTTATAATTTGTGACTTACATTAGGTTAGTCCAATGTGTTATTTATTCTGGCTGTATTATGCACAGGGCCCTTGAACTTTAACAGTAGTTATGTTATCTCCAGCTGGCTACCAGTTTTTTTTTTTTTTTTAAACTGGCTAAGCGAAAAAGTAAACCGCGTTTAGTCTGCTTTAGTGCATAACTAGGTTACACAATGGAAAGAATTATACACAGAGAGACAGATAAACAAAGACAGACAGACAGACGGACAGACAGACAGACAGACAGACAGACAGACAGACAGACAGACAGACAGACAGACAGACAGACAGACAGACAGACAGACAGACAGACAGACAGACAGACAGACAGATAGACAGACAGACAGATAGATAGACAGACAGAGATAGATAGATAGATAGATAGATAGACAGACAGATAGATAGACAGACAGACAGACAGACAGACAGACACAGACAGACAGACAGACAGACAGACAGATAGATAGATAGATAGATAGATAGATAGATAGATAGATAGATAGATAGATAGAGATAGATAGATAGATAGATAGATAGATAGATAGATAGATAGATAGATAGATAGATAGATAGATAGATAGACAGACAGACAGATAGATAGATAGATAGATAGATAGATAGATAGATAGATAGATAGATAGATAGATAGATAGATAGATAGATAGATAGATAGATAGATAGATAGATAGATAGATAGATAGATAGATAGATAGATAGATAGATAGATAGATAGATAGATAGATAGATAGATAGATAGATAGATAGATAGATAGATAGATAGATAGATAGATAGATAGATAGATAGATAGATAGATAGATAGATAGATAGATAGATAGATAGATAGATAGATAGATAGATAGATAGATAGATAGATAGATAGATAGTTAGACAGATGCTCTACCAATAAAATACAATAGACCTACTGCCTCCGCAACAAGCATGTCCTAAGAGTTAACTAGCTAGCGGCTTCCTTTGAAGTCGGAGTGAATCTGCCTGAAAACAAGGAATCAACAAACTGCATACAAATAAGTCAGATCTATAAAACTGATTTGCACGCAACACTCGTGTTCTGGATCAAGATTAAAGTTCAGAAGTGTGGAACAACCAACAAGCTGTTGAATGCTGCGTTGTTAGAGTTGTTACTGTTGTTGTTGTGAACGTGAAGCTAAGAAGTCGTCACAACATGTTTCCTTTATACTTGTTCGGTGATGTAGTGGTAAACAGTACAATTGTTGTTGCTGTTGTTGTTGCTGTTGTTGTCGTTGTTGCTGGCGTCGTTGTTGCCGTTGTCGTTGTTGTTGTCGTTGTTGCTGTTGTTGTCGTTGTTGCTGTTGTCGTTGTTGCCGTTGCTGTCGTTGTTACTGTTGTTGCGTCGTTGCTGTCGTTGTTACTGTTGTTGCGTCGTTGTTGTTGTTGTTGTTTGTGTTGTAGTCGTTGTTGCTTTTGTCATTGTTGCTGTTGTCCTTGTTACTGTTGTTGTCGTTGTTGCTGTTGTCGTTTTTACTGTTGTTGCTGTTGCTGTTGTTGCTGCTGTTGTTGTTGCTGTTGTTGTCGTTGTTGCTGTTGTTGTCGTTGTTGTTGTTGTCGTTGTTGCTGTTGTTGTCGTTGTTGATGTTGTCGTTGTTGCTGTTGTTGTCGTTGTTGCTGTCGTTGTCGTTGTTGCTGTTAGTGTCGTTGTTGCTACTGTCGTTGTTGCTGTTGTCGTTGTTGCTGTTGTCGTCGTTGTTACTGTTGTCGTTGTTGCTGTTGTCGTTGTTGCTGTTGTCGTTGTTGCTGTTGTTGTCGTTGTTGCTGTTGTCGTTGTTGTTGCTGTTGTCGTTGTTGTCGTTGTTACTGTTGTTGTCGTTGTTGTTGTTGTTGTTAAGGAAGCCTACTGATGGCAAGAAAAACTGCAGGACATCCCCTCCCCCTTTCTGCCTAGCACAACTACACCACAGACCAAACGACTTAAACGTCAGTTCCTGAGCTAACAAACAAACAAAAATCAAGTTGATCCTCATGAGTGTGCATTTAGCAATAGTGTTGCTACTCCCTATCTATCCAGCGCGCAGCATACACAAAAAGTGATTGAATAACTACATATAGGAGTACTGTCAAGCCTTTATTTACTCTGTATATTTATGACAGAAAAAATGTAAAGTTAAAAAAAAAAGTCATCACAAAAAGTCAATTCAAAAAAGATTAACTAACAAAACATAAAAATTATAATGATTAACCTGAGTAGTAGAATGTTGCTGACTTAAAAACATCAACATTTGTAGATATTTAGTCATCAACAGCTGCACGGTGTCCTGTAATGTTGAGCATTTAAAAAGTGGGAACTGGAAATATGCCTAAAGTAAACGAACTGATTGCATACATCATTGTTTCAGTCTAACTAGCTACTGTTTAAAAAATCTACATCATAGCATACTAGGCATACCCATAGAGGCTCCGTCACTAGCAGCAAGTGTCGCTGGGTGTAGAAGTTGATTGTACTAGAAGTGCTAGTGCTTCCATAGCTACACCTCCATGACACTAACATATCAAGATTGATTTTATTTTCTAACATCTTTTCCTTCTCTTGTGCTGTTGTAAACAAATGCGGCATCAAGCTGCTTTGTACTTTCAAAACACAATAGAACATCATCAAACATGAAACTCACAACAGAACATCATCAACAATGAAACTCACAGTCGAAAATTATTCGATATTAAACTAATAATAGAACATCGTCAAACATAAAACTAACTACTAGAAGGGGAGGTCAGAGAAAGAAAGAGGAAGAAATATACAGTTTACTTTAATTCTTTTTACTCTTCATTTCAAATTATATTTTTTCCCATTGAAGTTCAGTTCAGGACGATTCATTAATTTAATACCCGAAATCATTTTCATGAGGTTTTAACAACGGATCAACATCATGGCACATGAGTAGTAACCCATACGTGCTCCGTTCTTCTTCTAACTCAAGTCTGAGTCCAAAGAAGCTCAGCTCTGAAGCACCGGCAAGGATCCTGAAATACTATGGTTAGATTTTTAACTCCAAATTTTGCCCGGGCAGCGCCGTTAGGCTACTCTTTTCGATTTCCAACTGCCAAGGGATTTTTTTTACGTGCGCAACAATGCACACGGGCGTCCGATCTCACTACCCAGAGACCAGGGGAATTACTATGTCCAAGTCCACATGAAAAAATCCCAGTCCTTACCGGGTATTGAACCAGGAACCTCTAGCGCTCGAGGTGGACACCATGCCTCGAGACCACGCAGACCCTATTCATTTTCGTGGATAATATTTGAAAGAAATTCGTATTTCTGATTAATATTTAAAATGTATTTTTGCAACTTTTGCTGTCTTCAGTTCAAGGAAGCTGTTGCCTAGGGTACTGTCCGATGAAGGGATGAAGACAGGGGCGCTTCCAAAGGGAAAACATTGGGGGGGAAGAGGGCTCTGCGCCCTTCTCCTTTATTTGTGCGCAAAAATAATATATTTTTTATTAATGTGTTATTTTTGTTATTATTCAATTGCTTGTTTGAACGTGTTCAAAAAAATTATTGTTCTGGGGCTCAAGCCTTGTTTGAGTGATAAATTAAAGATTCAATGTGAGCGCAAAGAGAAAAACCATCAAGAAGATGAGTGACTCCTTTGTTGACAACCAGCAGACTGGCAATGTAGGCTATGGCTGCAACATTGGCAATGGCATAGCTGGGTACTCAGGAATTTTCACATGTGCGTATGTCGACTAACCCAGTGAACACGCTCAAGAAAACCCGGCCCAGTTTTCATCAGACAAGAATGGATTCTCTCATTTCCATCATGAATAATTCGCCAAATCGTTATCTTTGTGTCAGGTTTTGCGGGTGTTAGATGCAATGAGCGTGCAGAATATCTAGGGGGGGGGGGGGAGCGAAAGGCGGTTGCTATGGCTTCTCCCACTAAGTAAAGTAAAGTAAAGATCCCTTTTCACGCTTTAGGGGCATCGGGGTATATGTGAAGAACGTCCCATATTTTTACAGAACAATCGGCACTGGATGGGTAATGTGGTCAGCATTACGCCGACCGTCTTTACTTCCCCGGGTTAGTCATCCTGGTACCCATTTTAGGCTGGGTCGACCTGCGACGCCCCAAACCATGATAAAAATCCAAGCAGCCAGTAGTGGGTTTCGATCGCGGTACGTTGGATTACGAGTCGAACTCGCAACGCCTAAGCCACGGACGCCGCTTGACTTCCCCCGCACTGGACAGGAATGCCTTTAATGTCATGCGAGATGCATATGACGAAGAAAATCACCATGAATAAGTAGGATTTCTTATTATTACCTAGGCTGGTGGATATGGTAGTGCAGCCTGGAGCAACAAGACATGAACATTTTTACTGAGAGCACAAGATATCTCTTTAATCAAAGCAGAAGGGACGTGATCAGTCGTGTTAGGCTTGTGCATATTTTGAGAAGGAGCAGATCAGAGCACCTATGTATCTGTCCGGAGTGATGGGATGAAGTCCTCACTAATCACTAATTACGCAATAATAACAATAAAAATAGTTATTATTGTTATTATTATTATTATGCCGCGAATGGCAAAAAAAAAAGCATTTCAAACAATATTAAATATATAAACAAATGCTTAAAAATAGAATATCTATATATGGTTGGTAGAGGGTGTTCTCCAAGAAAAATTATATCTCCAACGGGTGGAAAGGGGGGGGGGGGGGTGTAGGGAGTTTTCAAGATACCACATTCCCAAGATTCCGAGTCTATAGATGCATACGTATCTTTAAAGGACAAATTTATTCAAGCTTGACGTTTACCCTTGATAAGAGTTCAGTATAACATAAAACAGTGCATTGTTCGCTTTCTATGTATCACTCACAAGATCGTACACGCGTGTTCAACAACTATCTAATATTTCAGTTTTAATGCAAGCAAGGTGAGTTTACAGCTTACAGTCGGGATGATATGAACTTGGTCAGGTCACTGGCAGACAGGGGACTGTAGGTGCTACGTTCTGAGTCCAGATAGTACAGTGGATCCTTTACTTTGTTGATGTCAAAACCTTCTTTAACGAGATCAAATTTCTGTTGCTTAAACGTGCTAGTAATGATTGCGTTGTCAAGATGACGTACAAAAATCGGCCTGGCATAAGATGGAAGCTCCTGGCATACATGTTCGTACAACTCCTTCAGTTCCTTTGGACCCAGCTTGTGTCCTTCATTTAAGGTCAGCGCCATCATTCCAGCTCGTCCTTCCTTACCTGTGACATTTAATTAAAAAATGATTACTCGCTGACAATTTCGTTGATATTATTTTATGCTTAGATCATTTACCAACTTTGAAAAGAATTTGTCATACTCTTTTAGAAACATGTTGCCACGTGATATCATATCTTTCTTGATACCATTGCACTAGTTATATTCTGGTTTCATTTACCCTTGTATTGGTATAAGCATGTCTAACCTCAAAACATGACTAGTGCTGTTAACTGCCTTGTTATGATTACTGGCATCTACTGGTCTTATTTTAGTCAGCCACTGGTACAAAATATGCTAGTGTTTCTTCTAAAACTGACTTCACGGTTGTTTCTTTTCAAAGTCATTTATTGATCTCTTTTATAAATTGACGTATTGGGTTTTTTTTTTTTTTTTTAAGATAATGTTTCGCTCCAGAGACAACTAATCGCCTGAGGAATAAGATGTTTGAGAAATGCTGCAAACAAAAACAGAAGAAATCGTATCAGAGATGAAGGGATTAGAAAACGACTTGAATAATACCCATGGTTACAATCGTGGTAAAAAAAATTACTCCCCAAAAAAAAAAACACTCACACAGTACTGAAATTGTTCAGGCCACCTAATGTTAATCAGAAGATTATGGCAGCGAGAACGCTCTAAATTAAAATGGAATTATCAAGTGGTAGAACGAGATCTAGAAGAAGACTCAGAGGGCCATTGACAGCGAAAATATTTTCACAGCATCGAGGCATGCCAAGCAATTGATGACGCCCTGCCTCGGCCACCACAACATCGAGGCATGCCAAGCAATTGATGACGCCCTGCCTCGGCCACCACAACATCGAGGCATGCCAAGCAATTGATGACGCCCTGCCTTGGCCACCACAACATCGAGGCATGCCAAGCAATGGATGACGCCCTGCCTCGGCCACCACAACATCGAGGCATGCCAAGCAATTGATGACGCCCTGCCTCGGCCACCACAACATCGAGGCATGCCAAGCAATGGATGACGCCCTGCCTCGGCCACCACAACATCGAGGCATGCCAAGCAATTGATGACGCCCTGCCTTGGCCACCACAACATCGAGGCATGCCAAGCAATGATGACGCCCTGCCTCGGCCACCACAACATCGAGGCATGCCAAGCAATGGATGACGCCCTGCCTCGGCCACCACAACATCGTGGCATGCCAAGCAATGGATGACGCCCTGCCTCGGCCACCACAACATCGTGGCATGCCAAGCAATGGATGACACCCTGTCTCGGCCACCACAAAGCAGATCTTCTACAAAAATATATTGAAAAATGAAGAAAGAAGTCTTCTAAACATTTCATAGTAACAACATTTAAATGTGACCACTGGGTCTTTATTTCTGTTATAATGTGCAAAAAAGATCAAATAGGACATTCTCTCATACTGCAGCAACTATCATGTTCTGCTATCAAATGAAATTACTGAATCCTTAAAACATACTTACCCGGGATTTCTACTCCATAAACATTTGCATCATGAACAAACTCTAGCGCCGTGATTACGTTGGCAACTTCTGTCGTAGACACATTTTCTCCTTTCCATCTATGGCAATAAAGGAAAACTCTCAATAAAAGTAACACAGAAAACAGCTTATACATTAATTAACGCTCCGGGGTAATGAAAAAACAGTATGTACATTTAACCTTCTCATTTTTTTTTTTTTTTTTTTTTTTATTTAATAAAATTAATTTGATATTTGGCTTGATAATTAACTCATACAATTTATCATCATCATCATCTTATTCTCCTTCTTCCTCTTTAGTGCGGTTCTGTCTTTCAGGGTCAGGTTAAGAAAATACATTGGGAATGAGCCTCGGTGTGTACTACACAGGTGCTAGTATTTACGGCCTCGAATATTCCATCTATTCATCGTTTGCTCCCCTTCCATTGTGGTGTCTTAACTTGTTTCTTGATATCTTTATTTCTGATCCTGTCTCTTCTAGTTATATTTAGGATTTATCACAGAGAATTAATTTTTATTCTTTCAATTTTTTGTTGTTGTTGTTGTTGTTGTTGTTGCTCAAGTCCTCGTTTAACACTGGAACCCAGTTTGGTTTCAATTGCTTCATTTTGCAATATATGTGCCATCTGTCCAATAGTTTGATTTGCATTATTACACATGTATTTTATTCTGCTTCCATTTATTTCCATTGAATGATAGTATGCTCCATAAATACATAAAGGGCGTGTATTGTTTTAGTGTGCCTTGGAAAGAACAAAAGTGAATGGCACGGTACCGGATACAAGAGGCAAAAGTAGACCTGCACGATGGTGGGCTCATGGAATATTCTTTTTCTTAGCGTTCCCCAGCTGCAAACTCTGGCGAAACGTTATGTCGAATCTCCCTCTACACTAGTGAACAGCTAAAATTCACGGTGCTATAGTTGCAACTTGTTCTTTCGGCAACAGTGAAAGTCGGTAAATGCCACAGTCTGTAACAAGATCTAATGGCCTCACTAAAATGATACTACAAGGTTCGGTAAATGGGTAGAAGATTCTTCATGCAGAATTTGACTGACCGGACAGAGGTTCGTGCAAATTGTATCTGATCGACAGAGGTGGTGGGCATTGATTAGACAGACTGTCAACAGCAACTAGTGACCTAAAGATACTGGGTGTTATGAGACAGTAATCATTATTATTATTATTTTAACCACAATATAAACAGACTTAGGCATATTTTCAGACTGTTTTTTGTCGATACACAGCGTTGACAAAAACTACTGTTAAGAAATAATCGCACTTACCCTTCAGTAAACATATGCGGGTACGCACCTGAATGTATCACCAATTCTGTCTTGAAAATACAAGAAGTAATCTTTATCCTAACACCAGGACATCGCCGAAGTTCATGTAGATGTCTCCTGGCTCGAAGGCATCCCTTACAAGTTTGGCTTCGTTGGCTTCTGCTGAACTTTGGTAAATCCGGAACTGTCCATTTTGGATTAGATACTCTGGAACTTTGGCTATGAACAGACCGGGCTCACCTTTAAGAATATTATATTTCAATATGTTTACAAAACATCATATTGGTCATTGTTCTGTGAAAAGAAAATGACAATAAAATGAAAAAGTTGAGCTTTGGCAATGTAACCAGACCAGGTAAACATTCTTTGATCACTTAAAATATTTGAGTGCCTTCACCCCACCCCAGAACTTTAAAGGTGTTGGTGCCTCCCCCCTCCCCCAACCCAGCAACTAAAAGGCCCCCCCCCCCAGCCATAATCACAGCACCAAGGTCCCTACGGAAAACCAGTGTGCTGGTGGGGCCCCTACGACGTCCATTCACAGTCATTAAATATAACTTGATGGCTTGATTGACATTCATAGATTAGCATGGGACGCCTATGCTCGTGAGGCTGCCTGGTAAGTGCTCAAGGGGCCTGTGTGTTTGAGACGGCACTGGTACTCTGATATAGCCTATATGTGGTTCAAAAGATAAAGAATACAAGACCATTAAAAAAAAACATTTTATTTATCGAAATTAAACAACTTTTAGTAAGATGGGAAATATTGTCCATTTACGTTTGCCTCAAATTTACTTATGTTCAAAAAGTATCTTCTACATTTTGTAATTGCAGTGTCTTTTATCAGATACTCTAGCCCGGCTCTCTAGCCTAGTTGGCTAAACCGGATTGCGCGGTGACCGGGTGACGAACTGCTTGTGGTCCGGGTTCACTCCCGGGGGTAGGCAGAAAAGCCACATTTCTCCCAGATTTACGGTATTTACAACGGAATCAAGGCCGAAAGGTTGCGATATCCATAATACCGAGCCTAAGGGTTAACAACTCATGGCTTTTGGATACTAAAACAAACAATCAGATACTCTAACAAATTTTATGTAACACATCTTCCGATAAAATGCACGCTTAACACGCTAAGGCGATTGAAAATATGTTTTGTCTTGTGATCCCTTTGTGATCCCTAAGCACGTATTTAGCGCGCATAACGTTTAATCTGGCTTTGACTGTACGAGGGTCAATCCAAAATCAGCATTCGATTGGCTGGTTTTAAAAAAAAACGTTTGCCAATCGACACGTTCAATGCTTGCATCGTTCAGTAGCCCTGTAGCTATGAATCGTGAACGAATATGCATGGTCACTGTTATTGCCTCTCCCGCCAGCAGTAAAAATTGTGGTGTGATCTCATTTTCTTTAAACAGGCAGTCAAAATGCCGTTGAGAGATTGCCAGTTGCGTTGTATGTACGGTGATAACGCTTTGAGTATCAGTTCTGTGAGGGATTGATGCCGGAAATACAAAGACGGACGTAAAAATGTGCATGTAATGGTGGAGACGGATGACATGCATACGTGACAGACAAATCATTTAAAAAGACCAAGTCGTAGTTACAGAACTTTTCAGTTCCATGTTTCTGGTCATAGCTGCCAACATAAGGTTATCTTCCGCTCTGAACAGCATCATCAAGTAGTAGGTTTTATGCACAATCTCACTATCATTATACCTATCATTAAAATAACGTTGCGCAGTGATACGTAATAGAAAACTCACCAACGCTAACTCTGATGCATCGCCCATTTTTGTCTCTCAGTGGTACGGCAGTTGCATAATCGAATTTTACAAGCGCTTTTGGGTATTCATCTAGTTTATTCTGCAATAAAGTTTGTATAATAAATAGCTGTGCAATACTCAGTACGACAATAATTCAACGTCACCCCCTTGGGGGATGTAATTTGTAGGTATTCTGAAACCATACCCTAGCTTTTTGCCAGGGGCCGCAACATAGCCTGACGGTTGAACGCGGTTTCCGGGACCTCTCTACGGGTGATCCTCATCAGCATGGTGGCACTTTGTGTCACCGGTGTTTATCGCTCTGTGTGATGTCCTGGTGGGGTAACATTTACTACTGCTATCAGTACGACATCGTCCTTCCAGCCGCACATTATTTTTTCTCTATCCTCGTCCATTTTTATAGCTTTGTCAGTTATCCTAATAGTTTATATCAAAATCAGCTCTTTCTCTCACTCTCTCTTTCTCTTTCTTTCTCTATCTCTCACTCTATCTATGTATGTCTATTCTTTCTGTATCTCTGTACAGTGTATGTATGTATGTATGTATGTATGTATGTATGTATGTATGTATGTATGTATGTATGTATGTATGTATGTATGTATGTATGTATGTATGTATGTATGTATGTATGTATGTATGTATGTATGTATGTATGTATGTATGTATGTATGTATGTATGTATGTATGTATGTATGTATGTATGTATGTATGTATGTATGTATGTATGTATGTATGTATGTATGTATGTATGTATGTATGTATGTATGTATGCATGCATGCATGCATGCATGCATGTATGTATGTATGTATGTATGTATGTAGTGTATGTATGTATGGATGTATGTATGTATGTATGTATGATGTATGTATGTATGATGTATGATGGATGTATGATGTATGTATGGTATGGATGGTACGTACGTACGTAGGTAGGATGGAGGTAGGTGGTATAGGGTATGGTATGTAGGTGGAGGTAGGTATGTATGTATGTATGTATGAATATACTACCCGTGCCTTTGCTGATTTTACTTGATATTCATAGTATGTATATTGTTATATGAATATAACATGCTTAACAGATAACTACAACTGTTGTTTGAAAGATGAGTGTTTGAAAGGGTCAATTATAAAAGTGTTCCGATGCCACCTGCTAACAAAAGTCCAACATGTGTCTGGTATACCAATGGTAAGCTTGGTCGTTCAGGTTCAGACTGCTTTAATTATGCTACCGCGACGACTTCTTATCTCACAGTACCTTTTGCAAAATCACCAATTCGTCTTGTTCCTATCCGAACAACATCCGGTAATTTTCGTGCAGCAGGGAAACCAACACTGAGCTTCATGAACTCAGGTGGGCCCACTCTCTGAAAATGTCTAGGAGGTCGTGGGCCGAAACATTTGTCGACGAGAGATTACTTCTACTGATGATTGGTATATCCATGCTGTACATGCTCCCCTGTGGAGTTTCTTCTTACTTAAAACGTGCCTGCATGCCAAGTTTGTGATGAAGTTCGTCTGTAACCCGCGCTGGGAACAAGGCAACGGGAAAAAATGGGATCTCTAGAAAACTTAACCAAGATGTCGATGTGATCGTCAATGATGCTATGTAGTTTGTGATTTGTGTGACACTCTAATGTAAACACATGAGCGAATTCGAATGCACCGTTGTGTCAAAATTGAACAAATGGAGACACTATTTTCATACTATTACACCTGCAGTTGGTGACAGTGTGTATCAGGCAAGGAGAGACGTGTGAGAGGAAGAGAACGACTAGTTTATAATCAGTATGCTACAGGAACAGTTAGCATCTACACCGTAAAACATATGCTGCGGGAGACGGAGCACTCATGGGTATGACCGGTGTGCTGTGATCTCAATTTTTTAATCAGTAAATTAATAAACCGAATAATAATATAATTCATTTCTACTTACCAGTAAAGGGGATAATCTTCCAACTGCGCCAGGCTTGTTGAAAATATTACAAATGGCAGTGACACCTTCTGTCGCCCCATAAAACTCGGCAATCAATGGAATTTTGAATCGCTTGCTTACTTCCACCCATATATCCTTCCTGAGACCGTTTCCCAAAGCCACCCGGACACTATGCTGAGTATCTAATTCGCTCTGTCAGAATATATTATATAGTTTACTTTAACAACAGACTTTGTCTCCAAGTAATCTCAACAGAATATTTTCATACATACAGAAAACAGGCCTGATTATATATATATATAATCTGTACTGCCTCTATTTTCCACTTGGTGGTATAGGCAGGGTGGGATCTCAGGGGAAGGGAGGTTCGTCCATGGTCCCAGGGTCAGATTTAGACTAGATGAGGTCCTTTAGTATGTAAAACCAAGAGGAGATACCGTTTTAAATTACACCAGCTAATTTCAGAAAACTAAAATATATGCACCTCCTAAATATAGGGAAAATGGAAATATATTTGCGTTAAATTACAAAGAATGTGTTTGCAACATCATAGCATTTGTGTGTGTGTGTATGTATGTATGTATGTATGTATGTATGTATGTATGTATGTATGTATGTATACATGTATGTATATATGTACGTGTATATATATGTGTGTGTGTGTGTATATTTATCTATAATATTCCAAAATGCTTTATTTTCAAAAATGCAACATATATTAAAAGAAAACTGATTCAAGAAAAAACAAATAGGAATTGCGCAGGCCCTTGCATGTTGTGAGGCCCAAATGTGTAGCTGGTGAAGCTTATGCCTAAATCTGGGATGCGTCAGCCTGAGAAGTTAAAACTGCATGACTGGTGCCATCACCGTGGTCTGTTCTTGTTTTCACCACAGGAAGGCCCCGGAGCCAGTCGTAGGTAGGTAGGAATAATTTGCGATCTATTGCACACTGGTTAGCACTGGCTATTGTAATGGGACTTTTACATGTAGGATTCTCATAATCAAGGTGCGGTAATCCTGCGGACTTCAATTTGGGGAGTGGTGGGAGGGGAAGGGGCGAGTGCAAGCAATCCATTTGTCAGCCTCTCCTCTTGGGTGTTTCCGCAAAAGCAAATTCGGCAGCCGAAAAGGCAGCACAGGGGACGAAATTCCGTAAAATGTTTGGACCCTGGCTTATTAGGCACAGAGGGCTGAACATATTTCACAACCAGTCGGCACTCGGTAGGTGATGTAGTCAACACTACAATATCCGTATTTATATATTTTCATACATGTATACAATTTGAAATGTATAAACAAATGGACAAAAGGCTCATGGTATTAAGAGGCTGTTACCTCCCATCTCCCAACAAACACTCCTAGACATTTTACTAAGGGGATGTGTTTACTAAATGATTTTTCAGCGGGCTCAATTTGCCTATCCCTCAGTTTCAACCATTTATGTGTGCGGGAGACCTACTTAACGCTGACTTAACGAAACGGACATAAATTTAGCTACAGCATTGAATAACTATATCAAAGTGCTGATAAACATACCGGTGGTTGAGCAATGAGATATCTGAACAGCTCCCCGATGTAGTGTATCACTGTAACTTTATGTCGTCTGCAGTCTGGCCAAAACTGACTCGCAGAAAATTTTTGCTTCAACACGACAGTTGCACCTGTATAACAACAATTATTTACGTATATATATATGTATGTATGTACGTACGTACGTACGTACGTACGTACGTACGTCTGTCTGTCTGTCTGTCTGTCTGTCTGTCTGTCTGTCTGTCTGTCTGTCTGTCTGTCTGTCTGTCTGTCTGTCTGTCTGTCTGTCTGTCTGTCTGTCTGTCTGTCTGTCTGTCTGTCTGTCTGTCTGTCTGTCTGTATGGATTTATGGATGTCTGTATGGATTTATGGATTTGTGGATGTATGTATGCATGGATGGATGGATGGATGGATGGATGGATGGATGGATGGATGGATGGATGGATGGATGGATGGATGGATGGATGGATGGATGGATGGATGGATGGATGGATGGATGGATGGATGGATGGATGTATGTATGTATGTATGTATATATATATAAAATTAATTATGCGTTACATTAGCTACTGAAAATAAAACAAACCATAAAGGCAGCAAATAGGGATGAGTTATACAGAGTTGTGGCAATTCCTTCCGGACGATGATCACTTCATAATTACAGGTACATGTATTTTAGAAAGCTAGGTCCCAGACAAATAACTCGTCTGTACTCAATGTTCACCGCCTAAGTTGGTCTATAGCTACTTATTGTTCGTTCGTTCGTTCGTTCGTTCGTTCGTTCGTTCGTTCGTTCGTTCGTTCGTTCGTTCACTCATAGCTTTTATCTAGAGTAACATCCAATGAAAACCGTACAAGTTTGATAGAAATTACAATAACCATGTCATTGTCTTGTAACCTGATAATATTTTTGTTAAGGTTTTCAAAACATGTTTACCGAGTGACATCACCGTGCAGACGAACAGGGTGACGCCATAATGACACATTAAAGATGGCCGCACTACTTTTGACATTCACCCTCTCAGTCCAGCAAGTGTAAGAGGATTGGGAGGCTTCGAAACGGCGTAACTTCCATGATAGACCGTTCACAATGGGGTCAGGCACATCGAGTATTGACCCCAGACACGTTGGCAGCCGTTGAAGTCCTAGTACAGAAAAATCGTCGATATACTATGAGTGACATTGCTGCACATCTTGACATCTTGCACAGCACATCATCTGTGTGCTCACAATGTTGACTGTTAATGTATCATTATCGTTGAAGAATGTTAGTTTTGCGTTCACAAAAAATATACAGATGTTGAATGTGATGATTATATTCCTTTGCTTGATTCCAGATAGAGCTTGTAGTTCGTACAAGTGGTAACTGAGCGTTGACCATGTAGTCATATATTGTGGTTGTTAAACTCATTATCCACATATTCACTGCTGGGGCTGTGAGTAACAGCGAGGTGCTAATTATTGTCCTAACCACCTTGCTTTCTTTCTCTCCCTACTTGTTTTTTTTTTTTTTTTTTTTTTCGTTTTCTCTTCCCGCTAGCTCACATATAAAGACAATAAATCATTGATTTTACAATAAATGCATGCTTGCAGGAACATAAGTATTTGTTTACACATTTGCTTAATGCATTTATCTTTTTCAATCTGTTTAATGGAACTTCTAATTTATTTTATGAATATTTCAGTTAGCCTATTATATAAATTCAGGTGTTTTTAATAGTTTTCTCAACTGTGCAATGAAAATGTAAATATATTGGATTTATCTTCTAAAAATGCCATGGACCGTGTTGTGTGAAAAGGGCATATCAGGAAGGATATGAGAGTAAAGAAAGAAATGACTGCAAAAAGGATGAGAGCTTAGCGTATGAAAAAAAAAACGGATTAAACACAAATGTTGGCAACAATTGTCCTGAAATCCCATGCTATCATTGTGGAAGACTTCTCTTGACACGGGCTGGTCTTGCTAGTCACACTCGTCATCGCCTGGGCTGTGAGTTCCTTGCCTCCTTATAGCGCAATATGACACTATCGTCTGGAAAGACGGAAGCTGCCAATCAATCAATCTAAACAATTGAATAAAAGGTGCTGAGACCTGTTTGAATGCATGCAGAAAGCGCCATCCATGCTGCAGAATGGAACACTGGCAAGACTACATAGTATCTGTCTTCGGGTTTCAAGGATGTGAGACATCTGGTAGTAATACCACTTCTGGAAAGTCTGCCATTTGATATCAACGCCGGTTTTGGTGTTCCTGTATTTGTGAGCAAACCAAACAAGCATGATTTACTATAAGACTTAAAATATTATTCGATGTATTACTTTTAACACTACAATCCATCTGTCATCATGTCTCCGCCCACCTCTCCCTCTTCTACTGTTGATATTCACAGTCGTCACAATATTCTTCAGGGGCCCCTTCCCCTTTTTTTCTTCCCAATCACATGGCCCAAAACAAGAGCTCGTCTTTTCTTTATAGCTGTATATTGCTTTACTGTTTAATTAAACAACAATAATAAATGCAAATAAATATATTTCAAATAATTAAACACGTATAAACAAAACTGTAAAAGAGCTCTACGTGTGGTTTGTTTATTTCTTTGGAAAAAAAGAGGGTGGTGAATTCTCCCTTGCGTATATTTTTGTATTGGGGAGGGAAGGGTTTACACTCTTTATAATTTTTATGGTTGGGGCGGGGGGGGGGGGGGTGTACAAGGTGCCTAAGTTTCTATACTTCGGAATTCCTGTGGCTTTGTGCCAAGGTGATATTACCTGATGTTTGATCTACTTATGAGGTGGAATGTGACTTGCAGTTAACTTTTTAAAACATTCCTTAAGAGTTGGGTCAAAACTTTGGGCCACCTTGATTTCCTCAGGTAGAGGATTTACATGAGGAGAATCTTCTATGGCACTCTTATGCTGTGCTCGGGTGGTCACCGCAGCAATATGCTCTGAGGGTTTCTTCGGCTCTGCTAAAAATACATAAGTAGCGCCTAGAATTAAATCAAAGGTACAGTGTTCAAGCACTGCTGCCTCAATTACCCCCGAGACATACTTTGATCGGACTTTAATCTTAGCAATCGGCAAGTTTAAAGGTTAAGCATCCAATGTAGCACATTGGAGCTCTATGAATCTGCCTGTATACTGGTCAGGTTTTACAAACTCTGACCTCACCACAGCCCCGTACGACAATCCGCTATCATATAGACAATTTAAAAAATATCCGTTAGCCCAGACCCTCTCTACCACAGGTGGCCTATTGGAACCATTGTACAACTTTTTCTGGGTAGAAGGTACTACAGTAGACAACAAAGCTGATACTTGCAAACCCCCTGACTGTTTGGATTTACACTCCCTAGTCCAGTGGTTAATGTTCTTACAATCTTTGCAGTATGGCTTTTAAGGTCCATTAAAGGGTTGTCTCTGTTGTGTTCCCTGAAATTTTGAGGGGTTCCTGGGTTGTGCTTGGGATGAATTCTTTTTTAGGGGATTCATTTGGATGGGTTTTATGACCATTTCCACCATTCTTCCCCTGGCCCTGGGCCTTGGGTTTCCCACCTATACACACCTCTTTATGTGCCATTTCATACCTCTCAGCATACATCAACATATCAGTCGGTCAGCACCATTCTCCGTCAAGAACGTTTGCATAGGGCGAGGTAATGTCTCTCGGAGTTGTTCCGTTAGGACCATCTCCTGTAAATCCTTAAAGGAAGAGGAGTATCCAGACATTTCCCTCCACATTGTCAAATATCCCTGAAGGCGACTGGCGAACTGGGGATAGTTCTCCCCTGTCAACTTTCTCTCATTTCGGAACTTCTGTCTGTATGTCGCAGCATTTAGTTCGAAACGTTTCAGCAAAGCCTGACACAATGCATCATAATCAGTCTCTGTACCGGTGGGCATCTGCTGATAAATCTCGTATGCCTCACCCCGCAAACCTTGAGCCAACTTCAACGTGTATATATTCCTTTCTAAATTGTACAAAGACGCCAATTTGCCAAATTGGTCTAGGTACTGCTCAATATTCTCAGCCTTCGGATCGAAGACTGGCATAGGAAAGTTCATCACTTAAGCCGAGCTACTGTGCGTTGATGCACCGTCAATCTAATGTGTTAAAGATCTGGGTCTATTACCCTCTCTCTCTGCGCCTGAAGTTTCAATTCTCTTAATCTCACCTCCTGTTCCAGCTTCATTCTTTCTGACTCCCTCTCAGACTCAAGTCGGAGTCGTTCGGTTTCTTGAATCCTCTCAGATTCAATCCGGAGTCGTTCGGTTTCCTTCTCTGTCTCAATTCTGATTCATTCTGCCTCACGAGCTTCCATCCTCATCTCACTTTCCGTGGTTTTGATCCACTCGGTCATTTCCTTACCCTCCAATCCCATCTGGACAGCCATGTCCTTCAATTCCTGTATATAAATTTTTGACTGCGACATGCTGTCTTGTCAATCTAACAGTCCACAAACAAAATATATTGTCACCAACAATGTAAATATAATCAACAAAAGATTAATTTATCACCACCCACCAAGCTTGTACCTAACCTAATATACTGGAAACACCACAAAATACCACAACTGATCACAAATCACTCCTAAGAGTACATTCTAAGAACTGACCCAGAGTGGTCACAATGTGTTAACAAAATACAAAAACTGAACAACCTCCTGGCCAAGATCACCAGCAACTTTAAAGATTGAACAGAGTATACAAACAATCCCGGACGAGCTGCCAGATTTTTGATGATATGTGTTCTGTCACATATCGCTCCTATCGCGTGCCTGATTTAGGGATTTCTCCTTAAGAACCAACAGCACTCTGAAATAATTATGTTGAGTCGTTGGCTCGTATTGGTCTAAGGGATGCCCCGTGGCCAATATACGCTCAACTTATTTCAGGAGTAGGGCAACTCAAGTTTTGGCACTACAAAATATATAATATTCCTAGGCACACTTGGCTGGACACCCCCACTACTATAAAAAGATAGCCCCCAGGTTATGATAGTCTACTATCATAACCATGTTAACACATATAACACTTATTGCTCACACAATCATCAAAGCTAGACAGAATGGTGAAAAAGGGACACCCAAGTCAGCCATGAAAATTTGTGCATGTAATCAGTACAGTATATACATATAATAATGAATAGATCAACAAGAGTTCATTGACTGGATCTCAGGAATCAATGACACAACCCAGATATTGAAGCAGCCAGATGTAGTCTTGGGGAGTACATGAGTTCATCATTGAAATCACAAGGAGCTGTGGGAAGAGAGCATGATTGTAATTAATAGACCACTTATCCCAGTTCGTAGGTCGATGCTCCCCTCAGTCCATGGTGATTCGACTGTAGTTGACTCAGGTATCTATGCCTCTAGTTGATCTGGTACCAGTTGATTACCTCACCATCGAGGACACAGGAACTGCCTAGGGACTCAACAAGTCTCTCTCACAGGTCAGGTCACAAAACTGCCTCAGAGCCCAACCAAGCTCTTGAAGACTGATTCTCTAGATTGATGACACAGATGTCTGCAAATGTCCACTCGTCCTGGAGCTCACAAACACGCTCTTGCCATGTTGAGGTAGTGGCACAAAGGGCAGGACTTCTGGTTATGCTTGGTGCATAGAATGGTATGGGTTGGTGGTTGTTGGCTGGACTGTGATTCGTCTGCCTGATCTCTAAAGAGGTATCATCCCAAGCTTAGGAAATCTTCCAAGATAGAAATGGAACTTTGAATGCGCCAAATTTCTACACAGACTGTATACACGTCTAGACTCTTTGAGATCAGGCGAAAGAATGTCTTTTTCAAAATCAAACTAGCGTCTCTAAGAAAGAAGTTCCCTTGTATTCCTGCCTAAGGAGTGAACCGGTTTACATGAATTTCTAAATAAAATACCAGAATTCGCCAACCTATAGTTGCAAGTTTGAAAATGAAGATTTATCAAAGCAACTAGAGGGTCTAGAAATTATTATTTTACCAGATAAAGGTATAGATCAATATAAGGGACTATATACCTTTCCGGACGGGTTCAAGTTTGAAATTTGACTGAGCGCGAGGGAAATCAAAGTCGCGACTCGTCCATTGTGTAGGGTGGCTGCTCACCTCACGACAACAATAAAGTTATTCTTTTTAAAAAAAAATTTAATATAAATTGAAAGTTTTAAATGTTCAAAGTTGCCTTCATCTTCTTGGCGATCACCGGATGTAAACTCTACCCTGTAGTTCTCTTTGGTCGTCCAGCTCTAGACTTTAGTCGTGTTCTAGGACTCGAGTGTTGCGTGCATATCCGTTTAACAGGTCTAGCTTATTTGTATGCAGACTGCTGGTTCCTATCCTCTCAATCAGAAGCACTCTGGCTTTTAAAGGAAACACTCCTAGTTAGTCTACTATTACATGCTTCTTCGAGGGGGTCACCAAGTGGGGATCTCAGAACCCACACAGAATAGCTAGACTGTATCATAAAACATTTCGTTACTTCAGTTAATGTATGTGCCGGTATTAGTGCAATCGTTAGTTGGTTTGTTAGTTGACGGATTATAGGTCGCGAAATTATGTTTGTCTGGAAAGTGTTCCACTAATATGAAAAGTTTTGACAAATCTGGTCTGAGCTATATTTATATTAACAGAGCTTACGACTTGCCTGTTGTACCGGATGTGTAAATATAGCAGCTCAGATCAGCCAATGTCAAGCCGGCCCTAACGGTTGGCGATATAGCTACTGGTAGAGTCACCTGCAAGAGAGGGTCAAACGAGTGCACACCAGTGGGCGCTGGTAGAGAACCCAATCCCTGTACGTATATCTTTTGGTTTCCCAGGCCGTCCAGCACCTCTGTTATTGCTCCCAGCAAATCATCTCCTGTAATAGATATACAATATAATACTGTTAAGCACAGATTTCCAGTCATCAAATGTGATAACGGAAATGTGATTTCAAAATATAACTAATTTTAAATATCTTTTTCTTTTTTTTTTCTTCTTCTTCTTCTTTTTCTTAAGCACACATTCCGACGTTAAGTTTATTTAAAGGAACTAGAAGTCAATTCTAGTATCTTGGTAAATTCATAAACTTTATCCTCAAATTTGAATAATTTAGACTAAAATAATTTTGAACTATCTGGATATGTTGGACATAATTAAAATGTTTACTGTCTCTAAAAAAATTCGAGTTTTATTCTTCAGTATCACCTATCTTTGGTTTATTCAAGTGGAATTTCAGCATACATTCCCTGTAACTGGTTCACTTCAGAGGAGAACACAAAATTGGTGTGAACAGTTCGTATGATATATACATTGTGTTGTAAGTTTGGCTTGCTTTTCACAAACACATAATTTCTATTATTAAGAAACTACGTCCATGATGCCAGTTTTTGCTGTCACCAGTGCAGGCCCATTGTCTGTCATTTTTTGCCTGTATTTGCCGGGGGGGGGGGGTTTTAGGGGGGGGAGGGGGGTTGGTTTGTGTATGACAGGGATATTAAAAAAATACGTGACATTATTTATACCCCTCTGTTCATCTGCTTCAAATAACCATAAAATATGTGTTATAATTATTACGCTTTTTCCATGTATTAAATTCCCAAATGACATTATATGAATATTTCCTTCGAGAATATCGGTCTTGTGTTGACCGCTTTTAAATTCAGTTCTGATTGTTCGTCTACCAGGCTTTTAGTCATGTTCCCCGACTTAACTCTTTGAGTCCCAGAGGGTTTAGCATAACAGGCCCAAGAGATCGTCAAAACAAAAGAGGCGTAAAATCGGCGCATCATGCGTGTATTGGGCTTCTAGGCAGTAACCTATGAACGTATGATGCGTTCCTTGGGACTCAAAGAGTTATGTTTCGCGTGCACAATCTATTTTACAGGGCTGGCTTACTCGTTTGCAACTGCTGGTTCTTTGTCTATTGGGCAGATGCACTCCGACTTTGAAGGAAACAGCACTAATTATTTCATTTTTACGACATGCTTATTTGGGGGACGGGACATTTTCCCTTACAACAGGACTCCGGAACTTACATTGAGATTTATATTGTATGTAATAAGATTATTATTATCTTTAAAAAAAATTCGAGAAAATTTTACAAGAAAGTGAATTAACGTGCTCATCACCAGTTGTTTTCTAAATAAATTTCTCTTTGAAAATCACACTTTGATTTAATAGATTATTTGAAAACATTACAAAAAATAATTCGCCTAACACATATCGATAATAGCATTCACATTAATCAGTTATCATAATTTTTTAGCTTGCCTTGATCTCCTGCGTGTATACAACAACAAATCTTCTTCTTCTTCTTCGCGTTCACCGGCAGTAAACTCCCGAGGAAACCTATGGTTGTTCGTCCACTTCTGAACTGCAGTCCTTTTCCAGAACCTGAGTTTTGCGTGTGCATCCGTTTGACAGATCTGTATGCAGACTGTTGGTTCCTTGCCTCTCAGGCAGATGCACTCTGACTACGAAGGAAGCTCTCAATTAGTCGACTCTTACGACATGCTTTTGGGTAGGCAGTGGGTCTTTTCTTGTTTTTCCCATAGTAGGGAACCGGAACCCACAGGGGGGACAACAACGAATACACTGATACCTTACCTGAACCAACAATCACATGTTTTGTGTTTGCAGCAAGAACTGAATGAATCAAGGGATGCATTTTTAAATTACTGTTGATTAACGCTGCTGTGATTCCTAACTTTTGGAGACCTGCAAAAATTCAACATAATATACTTAGCACTGGACAGTTAAATAATCTGCATTAAATAATTTTAAAGAATGTGACGCTACACCATTGACAGTCGTTACTCTGCGTGAGTTCCATTATGTTACAGTTAATTAACAAAGACACTCGGGGGAGCGTGGGGGTGGAATTGTTTAGCCTGAGGATCTGAGAACTCCTCATGACTAGTGTAGCCAGACCTATTTTCACCAAAGACTTTGGCCCCCAGATCGACCCAGCCTTTAATGATTACCGTACTGATAAATTCATGGGAAGTAAAGACGACTGGTGGATAGGTCTATAAAATATCGGTCTAGCCCTACATGCCCAACATGCCTGAAGGCGTGCAAAAGGGTCCGTTACTTTACATTACATGGCTAGTGTAGTCGCCACGAACTGTGCTGATTAGGATGTGTTTTTCTGACACCATAAAAAGGGGCGGGGAGACAGCACTACTTTGAGGATTCGAGCTGTTCGGCTGATCTGCAAAATAATTTTTGTTTCAAGTTGTATAATTCAATTGATTATGTTAGTTGAATAAAACTAACAGAATCTGACTGTAAATATTATGTTTACAAGACTAACACAGAATTCCAGAAAATGTGGTCAACTCGTTAGGAGCGACTTCATTCCACCAGATTTTATCCCATATGGCTCCCAGTCTCATCACAGAGTGGCTCGTAATCCGCTAGAACTTTTCACAAATGTCGGAAGTCTGTAGCTCCAGCAGCCAGTTCTCGGATCTGCGAAATATCTGTATACATAAACTGAAGGACGGAGTCCACAGTGGAACCCTTCAACACCCGATGCAAACGGTTTGACTACTTCACAGTAGACAATACAAATAGTGGCACCGTTGAAAATATGACACAAAGAGCCAGGAGTTAGGAAGACACAATGAACTAGGAGCACAGATAAAAAATATGACAGAAAGAGTCAGGAGTTAGGAAGACACAATGAACTAGGAGCACAGATAAAAATATGACAGAAAGAGTCAGGAGTTAGGAAGACACAATGAACTAGGAGCACAGATAAAAATGTGACAGAAAGAGCCAGGAGTTAGAAAGACACAATGAACTAGGGGCACAGATAAAAATATGACAGAAAGAGTCAGGAGTTAGGAAGACACAATGAACTAGGAGCACAGATAAAAATGTGACAGAAAGAGCCAGGAGTTAGAAAGACACAATGAACTAGGGCACAGATGAAAATATGACAGAAAGAGTCAGGAGTTAGGAAGACACAATAAACTGGCTAAATATGTACTAGCTGTTATGTAAGGGATGGAAATTTTCGTGGGGGATTTAGGAAGCAGTTCGCTGATATATTTGCATATTCTTTAGAGTTTTTGTTTTTGTTTTTTGCAAATGAATACCATTTATTGCGTGGCTTTTCTATGCAATTTTATGCTGAGTAGTTTGTGATTGTTTGCTCAACAGTTTAACGCCCATTCTTTTGTAAACACCAGTCGCATGCAACCGCCTTTTCTTCTTCTTTTTCTTCTTTCGTTCGTTTGAAATAGATTATCTATATCTGCAATGTTGTCTCTAGTTTGAACTTCACTGTGTTTTGTAATTCACTCAGCGACCCGTAAAGTTTGACTTGTACAGGGGTTTCTCTTGGAGAAAAGTTTTGCCTTGATATGTTGTATTTGGGACAGTCTTGGATACATGATCTGTTGTCTCTTAACCCTGTGTGTCGGGATTGTGAAAATGTGTTTACAACATCAAGCTTTAGGTGTGACGTGTTAACAATAAAATGCCCCAAATCATAGATCTCGTTTTCACAAATGTCATTAGTAATACCAATGCATACAACAAATAAAGGTTTTAAAATAGGCTGACTGAGAACACTTAACTTCGAACTAGAATACAAAGTGAACCAAACTAAATGAAGAAATTTCGATCTTTTGGATTAAATTAGAAGAACGATTCAATCACACAACAACAACAAATGACAAGACACTAAAAGAAAAGAGAAACAAAAAGCGCCGTTGGCTTTGACTCCGATATGCAGGAAGGATAATTTATCCTATTTCATGGGCGAAAAAAAAATTAAATGCACAGGTTCTGAAAAGACTAGGATTAAAAAAAAAATTCTTCTCGGAAATACAACAGAGACAGGTAAGATTTCGGCCACATTAAAAGTCATCATACAGAAGGGAAAGGTAAAGCAATGGAGAAAGAAGTAGACAGCGATACATCTGAGAAGCTAACATCAAGAAGTGGATGAACAGCAGTAACAGTGAGTCTACGCTCGAATATACAGATCAAATTATGAACGTATCGGAGATCTAAGTAGCCAACCATTAGTCCATGGTACCCCGGAGTTGTGCTCCTGTTTTTAAAACCGCATCTGCTATGACTGTAAAATCTAAAGCAGGAGTGGTAGTCTCGGCCACATAGCTCACATAAAAAAGTTGAAACTCTATCGTTCTGAGGCTGGTTTTGTCTCAGACGTAACTTTTCTGTAGCTTGCTGTGTTTTGGCCTCTTACAAACTGCAACAGTCAGTCTTTCACTGCAGTCTGCAGCTGATCTCTCCCAAGTGTCTTTGTCAATGTTAATATCAAATAAAGTAGTAGACATAAAATGTAGGACACGTTCCTACAAGAAATAATGTACATTTGAGGCACCTACCTAGAAAGGTCCACAGAAACGCTGGTTCATTGTGAAATATCATTGCAACACAGTCACGTGGTCCCAGACCCCAGGATTTGACAATATTTGCGACTCTGCATGCCATCTGATCCACTAGCTCGTATGAGAACAGATTATCCTCAAAGATTATGAATGGCTTGTGTGGAATCTGTGCTGCAAACTTTTCAAACTTGTCAATGAGAAGTGACTGTGAAGCTTGAATTTCTTTGCCTATCTGCCTGACTAATTTGATGACCTTAAGGTCATCCCGAATCCAGGGGAACATAGTTCTCCACGCAATAACCCCTGCCCCAGCAGTACCGGCCGAGCCAAGTAAGATTTTTTCACTTAGCTTCATGTTTTACTGGACTGAACAAAATCCTTTAAGAAATGAAAGTAACAGTTCAGTGAGATGTAATTTTTAGTAAGATCTTTTTTTTTTTTTTTTTTTGCACATGTATTTGCTTCGCTTCCGTAATTTGGTCAAGATGAGCTAATCAATCCTGTGGCGTATTGCATCGTAGTCTGTGAAAAAAAAAAACAATACAAAGAAAACATAATGTACAGTTTTTTTTTAAAAAAAGGTAGGGAAATTTAAATGTGTGTAAAATTAAGTCTCTCCCACTACCCTCATTTTGTCATTTAGTTGCCTAATAAAAATCTTTTTAAGAAATGGCAAATTAATTTACTGCAATCAGTTCATCATCGTCATCATCATCATCATCATAGTACCAAAATAGCATATCGCTGGTTTCGCTGGGTCACCAGTTGCTGTTGGCTGATCAGCTCCCTCTATCTCTATCGCTCAAATACAGTGCGCTTGATATTTGCATGTTTGAGGCCTGTCCAGTCAGCCGAGTTCTGTGTCCAGGTCTGTCTTTGTTAACCTCGTCTCCTCTTCCACTATACAGAATCCTGTAGTGTCGTTTTGGAGAGACCTGTAGATCTTGTTCAGCGTCCTTACTCGATTGTTTCGTAGAGTGTTGTCACCAAAACAAGGACCTAATTACCTCCCCGCGATATGTCACGAGACCCACTTTGACCGGTCCGCCTGGGAGCACAAACCATTGTCAAAAATAGGCCTCAATGCGGATTCAACAGCAAGACCTGCGGACAGCAAGCAAGCATCTAACAAATGCGCACTGCAGCGACTCCTTCCGCTACAACTAATGAGCTACTCCAATTCCAATTCCAGTTGTTCAACAAAAATTCAAAATCTTATCCTTTTTCAGCAGTCTGAAGGCCTGCTTTATGACGGAAGGTTCCTTAACTATCTTATTTAGTTTCCTATTCTTTGTGAAATCACACCGGATATTCCTGTTCTTTGTCTTCCTAAGTCCGGTGTGTAATGAGCTACTAATTTTGTTTTGCTATTTATCCTCCAGTGGAGCACAGGCCCTCAACCAACTCAAGCTACATTGTCCTATCTTTTGGTTGTGCATGCAGTTCACACCATGTCCTTCTCCCATCTCTTTTACTCACTCTTAACTCCCTTCTTCGTGTGTTTTTGGTCTGCTTTTATTTCTTTCCTTCTGTGGGTTTCACTGTAAAGGCATTCTAGTTATACTGTTGTGTGGTTTTCTCAACGTATGTCCTTTTTATTCCCGTCGTCATTTCTTTCCCTCTTTATTCACTGGAATTATTTACTGCTCTCGCAAAGCCTAATATAATTAATCCCATCATTAATTTTTTTTTTCTTTCATTTGATATTTTTCTTTGGGCTGTATAGTATTACTTGTTGTTGCAAGCTATTAAACCGCCCGCATACATTTTCTCTTGTTTACTCAAGCCTCTCTTTTACAGGTATTTTCTTTGTCCCCACTCATGTAAGGCTAATTTTCCCTCTTCCACTTTATGTTGACACGCACCATGATTTCATTGTTTTCCCGCGTTTTCTGAACCATCCTTCATGCAGCACAGCTCGATTTCTGCTGGGGTTAGTTTATAATAAATGTTGTTCTATTGACCTTCTGGCAATTAAAATCACCACCCGCATAGAACTACCTGTAACATTAGGCTGGTGTTGCCGTCAGGGGTATCCTAATTATGGCGCCTTTATAGGTTTATTCAGATATCTAGAATTGGCTCCGCTGGCTTGCAATTCTTTATAGAAATTTGGTTATCTCGAGGTGGTCAAAATCTTCAGCTAGCGGCGCGAAAGAGAGGGAGTATGTAAGGAAGTAAGTAAGGCTTTCTGGTAGTGCTACCAGACTCTCACCTTGGAAGAGAGTAGGACTTCACTGTGTAATATTTCCAGTGTTGACAATATTAAATGTTGAATTAAGAATTGACATCACAACACTCGGTACACTTCCATAAGCGCCCCATTCCCATCTTCAGCAGCAAGCTAGGAATAAAAATTCTAGTGGCATCCAGTCTGATTGTATGTACGTCTCGCCTTTCACTAGAGCGTTGAGCGTCGGCCAGATCCTGTGGTAAGCCCTTCATGGCAACGCCATCCTTCTCAGACCGTAATTTTCCATCGTTGCTCCCACACTGTTCCCACTCTCCCAAAGCACCCTTACAATATCTAGTTTGTCGTACATCATTTTACCACTAAGTGGTGCAGAACCAGCCAGTCTATATGTCCGTTCATTTATTAACAAACTGGTATACCCTGGAGAAAACATCCAAAGGACGCTAACTACCCGGGACCTCTGAAGCGATGCTTGCCACTCTGCACGGAGAATGCCTGTCTCCATCGTTCTCAATATGCTCGGTGAGTCAGTTACAATTACAATGTGTACAGTTGGTTCTGCAGCCAAATGTAAGAGCATATTTGTGCTTAGGCCAGCAGAACTAGAACATCGTGAATTTAATGCGCATCAAGGCGTGGAATAAGGTCCTTCGTCTGTTTGGTTTGTTTTTTCCCTATTTTATGTCACAACAAAGCATTGATTTGAAATCAATTTCAATTTAACGTCCCAGAAACTTTAATGGTGTTTGATTTTCAATGGCCATTGTGGTATAAGGGTGGTAAAGGAAGTGTCATGATTCTGACATATCAGATTTGATTCAGCTACTGACGGTTTGACAGCAGACTGGAAGTCGTTGAGTTCCACAATGGTCTGAGCGTCGACAGTTAAGGGACAGGGGCAAATTACTTATTGTAAAATCGTCTAGCGGAAATCACGCATTGACAACAAAGGATGGAATTGCTTACTGCGTTCTGTACAACTAACTTTAATATAAATTGTGCATTGTAAAATGTTCGCCATATATTCTTCACACACACACACACACCGCACGCACACACACACACACACACACATATACATATATATATATATATATATATATATATATATATATATATATATATATATATATATATATATATATATATATATATATGGCCACCACAAACAACGAAACATTGGGAGGTAAACTTCTTACATACTTTTTATGGAGCTCAAGGAGCTTTATCGTTGTTTTCGCATGTAGTAATTATTAATATCATTATTATTATTTAGGTGCTGAATGACAAATAAATATAATAATATGTCTGAAATAATATGAAATGTAGTTTCAAAAAATGTTTGAAAGAGAACGTTTATGTCTAGTTGGGCTTACATACACCCCTCCCCCACCCCACTTCCCCATCCCCACATCTTTACACATTGTTTCGGTAATCTCAGCCTCCCCCACCCTTTCCCAGCCGTATTTTTATAGGGGAAAATCCGGTCCAAACCTCCGGCGCCCCTAACTGTATACATACTTTTGCGACAAAACCCTGGATATATATTTTAGTTGTCATATTATAAAACTATCAAGTGAACAGTACATATGATCTTCAATTCTACCTTGTATTCATTTCTTCCTCTCTTAATCATTATCATCATCAATTTCCACTTTTGCCGTTAAGCGTTATGGAGAGGAACAGTTTGCGATCCTTTGCATGATGGGCAGGTATTGCTATTATCATTCTGTGTCGATATAGAAGCCCTTTATGTTATCAGTCCATGATTTGCTAGAACGGCCTCTTGATTTCATCTTAAATCTGTTCATGTGTAGCCCCTGCGCTTGTAATTGTTCTGACTGCATTCTAACTAAATGATCCAAGCATTTGATCTTCTGTTTCTCATTGTATTTAATATTGCAATTTTTTTTAATTTATCTTGCTGAATTTTAAACATTCTTTCCGATGAATACATGTTCTCCATTGTTGCACAATAAAGAAAATACACAATAGTGTCACAACAACTGATCCACATTAGATCTGTCGTGAAATATAACAAGTTACACATAAATGCAATGCAGCCATAATACCTGCATGCAAAAGTTGCACCCCTGAATGATAATCGTACTCCTAGGCATAATATGAAGAAAAAAGTCACTACCTAATTTCAGACAAAATATGTCTTACCTGTTCACTCCATACGATGAAAAGCTAACAGTAAATAATATAAATACCAGCTGCTCTTGGTGTTAGAGCGACATCTTTGTAATTATGTAATGCCTTGTACTTACTTATCTCTAGGTCACAAATTATAACACGGTCCGGGAACCTTTGGTGTCAGCACCTAGTAATTCTCACAATGGGGACGAAGCCCTTGTGCTATCTCAGTTGGTGTCTTGCAGGAGCGTCGCCGAAATGAAATATTGGGGCGAGGGGGTTGTCAACCCTCTTAAAATTGTTTTATGAGCTGAGACTCAGTAACTGAAGCCTTGTTTAAGTGTGTGATCGTAATAATCATATTATTACTATGAGCTGAGACTCAACTAAATTTAATAATTCAGTTTTGTTAAAATATACATATTCCTCTGTATATATCCAATTTCAAAATCCTTTGAATGTTTTAATTACTAGTTCATTTTCTAGTTAATGCACCATATAGTAGGCTTGGTTATTCTTATTTCCCGTCCCTTTCAGGATGGAATTTTTCGTTATTTGAAGCCATAAATATGTCCTAAAGGCTGAACGCGGTTTCTGGGACCTCTCCATGGTGATCCTCACCCACATGGTGGCACATAGTGTCATCGGGTGTTTATCGCTTGTGTGATGTCCTGGTGGGGTAGAAAGTCAGTGAGTCATAGCAGGCTTGAGTATTCATCTTCCTTTTCTTTTGTCAGTATAAGCTTTGTACGACTGGCGTTGCCGTTTAACAGGTGACAGGTGGCCGAGCTATGACTCGCTCGTTTGTTTAATGTGCTGTGATTTTGTGAAGTCTTCAGATATTCGTGAATTCCTCTGTCCCTTTTTTTTTTCTTTAAAAACAATCAAATACAGAGGTTCTGAAAAGTGACAAGTTGAAAAAAAAAAAATTTTTACGGCAGATGAAAACTTTGGCCATGTTAAAAGATATATTACTCTTTTATAACTTTCACTGGGTGAAAAAGTCGAAGGCAAGGGATAGACAGCGATACAACTGGAAGGACGACATCGCCAGATAGACTAACCGCAGTCTGAGCCAGTGTACAACCAAACAACCAAGACGGAAAACACTTTTGGAGATCCATTTGTGCGTGTGTGTGTGTGTGTGTGTGTGTGTGTGTGTATGTGTGTGTGTGGATACGGCACCTGATTAACACCTTAACGTCAAACGATATTACTATCTCCGATCTATATGCTTACTTGCCGAGCCGAAGGTCTTCGCTTCGAGCGGCATCGAAGCAGGATTTATATATATATATATATATATATATATATATATATATATATATATATATATATATATATATATATATATATATATATATATATATATATAATATATATATATATATCTACCCGACTCCTGCGCAACCCAGCTCAAAATGGAACATGTCCTTGGAAGTAAATGGGGCCGGCATGCTATTGACCACATCAACCATTAAATGCTTTCCGCTCTATAAAAAATGTGGGTCTCTCATACATGTCCGAAAACCATTGCGAAAAACGTCCTCTTACTGTCTGTCACAGATATCACTACTCTTCGCCTTAGAAAACATGAAACAGTTATCTGCACCTGTCACTTTAGGCCGTGTACACAGTGCAATTTTTAAATACTTGAAAAATTCAAATTGTATTTACACAGCTCGTCAGTGACATATTATAACTCTCATATAATGTTGTGCATTTATTGAAAGGATTGCTGTATTGACCTCAATATCATTTACAACTTTCTTTTCTATTACACGGGAGTCGCTGTGGCGGAGCGGCTAGACGCTCGCCGAGGATCGGAAGGTCGTGGGTTCGCTACCTGGCGGAGCCGGACTTTTTTCAAAAATGACGTTGGATCCCAGGTCGACCCAGCATTGATTACGGGATGCAGTCCCGGGAAGTAGAGGCGGCCAGCGTGATGCTGACCACACAACCCTTATTGTGCCGATATATAGGTCTTGCCCTATACGCCTAATGGCGTGGAAAGGGGTCATTTTCTATTACACACAGTAAATGAAGAATAAATGTAAAGGAAGCAACCCGTCTTGGGTCAAAATGTGGATTGGATATATGATTCCATTATTAAATATATCTGAAGTTAATGAGTGGGTGGTTTAATCACGTTAACCTACTTTACTTCACATGACATTTCCTCACATCCATTTTTATGTGGGACGAGGTGGAGACCAAGGTCACTTGAGAACATTTCCGCCTCGCAAGCGATTTCGAATAAATTACAACCTGCCTGGCGTGAAAAAGTCCTAGCAACTGCATATTCAGGGCTCCTATCTCCTTCTTTTCTCCTTTTTCTGTCTGCATAATCAACATCTTCTTCTTCTTTTTCTTCTGTCTGCATCATCAACTTCTTCTTCTTCTTCTACTACTACATCTTCTTCTTCATCTGTCTACATAATCAACTTCTTCTTCTTCTTGTTTGCATCATTAACTTCTTCTTCTTCTTCTTCTTCTTCTTCTTCTTCTTCTTCTTCTCCTTCTGTCTGCATCACCAACTTCTTCTTCTTCTTCTGTCTGCATCACCAACTTCCTTCTTTTTCTTCTGTCTGAATCATCAACTTCGTCTTTTTCTTCTTCCTCTTCTTCTCCTCCTCCTTCTTCTTTGTTCACGGGCTCCAAACTCCGACGGAAAGTTCTGGTTGTTCGTACATTTAGACTTTGATTTTGTATCAGAGCCTGAGTTTCACGTGCATATCCGTTTTATTGGGTTATTTGTGTGCAGTTGGTTGTTCTATGCCATTGAGCTGATGCACCCAGACATCGAAGTCCCCAATTAGTCGACTCCTACATACTTGTTGGGGAGGCAATGTGTCTATCCCCCCCCCCCCCCTTTCCACCCACAATAGGGTCTAGGAACTTATTTTTCTACTACTACTGCTACTACTACTACTACTACTACTACTACTACTACTACTACTACTACTACTACTACTACTACTACTACTACTACTACTACTACTACTACTACTACTACTACTACTACTACTACTACTACTGCTGCTGCTGCTTTTCGTCTCCCAACGAAGTTCTATAAAGAACCCGGATAAAATTTAGATGGAGAAATAAATCTCAAATAAAAGGTGCTGGTACGCACCATAAGGGTTCTACCAGACTAGTACTAAAAAAATTAGACTTAAAAACAGTCGCCGGCGCTAAGTTTTTTTAGAAAATTGTGGATCCTTGTTATGGAGTATTTTACAAAATTGCGATAGATACTTAGTAAGAAGATGTTAGCCAATATTTAAAAAGTAAGACCACGCTTTCGACCGTTTTTTATTTTTCTAGTGCAAGAGAACAAAATGGCGGACGTACTCCTTGTAACGAAAGAAGACGATGATGATTTCGAAATTGATGAAGAGGGAGACCGTAAGTCAGAATTATACATTTTTCTTTTAAGATTGCTCCTGTGTTCACCGTGCGTTGTTATTATCATTAAGTTATATTATAAATTGCAGATTTTTCTCTATTCGGATTCTTGATTCTCTGTGGCTAGCAGTGTAAACTTTGTAAGTGTTCATCAGTGTCTCTATCGCTCATTGATTCACACGACACGGGCAGCACAGAATACTATATTTGAAGTGAACGAAAGTAGATAGAAGTTCTTTAGTTTAGGCTGTCATCTGAATATCGGCCATATATGATGGCGGTCACAATAAAACACTCTGACCGGGCCTCATTAGGTTATGTGTTGTAAACAGTAAAAAACTTGAACTCGAAAAAAAATAATAAAGAAAGAAAAAAAGGAAAATGACGAAATCGACTACTTTCCGATTATTGACGCCTTTACATCTGGAAATTGTGGCACAAAAGTTGCAAATAATGCCCGAAAATCTGCTCTTTGTGGCTGTGGCGCCATTGAAACTCAGCTAAATTGCCTAAATATGATCGGAAAAGGCTCGTCTAGTGCCGGATTGGTGATTGGTAACGCTGTTTTCACCGGCGAGAGTATTTCCCGCGGCACTGAGAAGGGCTAACGGCTAGACTAGAAGGCTGGGACTCAGGAGCAAATAAAATTAGGAAGCTGCACGATGCTGCTCGTGAGTCCCAGCTATCTAGTTTAGCCCTTCTCTGCGCAGCTACATGCGGCATGGGTGAAACTCTCGGCAGCAAGTTTAACTTGAAGGTTTGTTGCGTTTTGCGACATCATCATTGGACATTTATTCTACTTTTGCCACGTTATTTACGTAGGGAAGAAGTCCATAATTTACATGTGATTGACGCCTTGTCAGAATGTTTTTTTTTGCCGCCATATGTGGCCGGTATTCAGAAGATAGCTGTTCTTTATATATTATTATTATTATTAATTATAACCCCCGTGTGGGTTCGAGCCCTATTGTGGGGAAAACAAGAATAGACCTATTGCCTCCTCAAAAGCATGTTGTAAGAGTCGACTAACTGGGGAGCTTCCTTTGAAGTCGGAGTGCATCTGCCTGAGAGGCAAGGAAACAGCAGTCTGCATTCAGTTGAATCAGATCTGTAAAACTGATGCACACGCAACACTCAGGTTCTGGAGCATGACTGCAGTCCTGAAGTGGACGAACCACCAGAACTTTACGCCAGAACGCGAAGAAGAAGATTAATTATAACTTTTTTACTTTTAATTTTTAATCAAATCACCTTTGTATTCATTGCAGAGGGTCTTCAGAAACTCAAGGAAAAAGCCAAGAAACGTAAAGGAAGAGGTTTTGGTGGAGGTTTGTATTTTCTTTATCATTATCTTATTAAAAGTTTTAGTTCATAAAATAATAATAGTGGTTAAAGTTAACTGATACATCACCCACTAAGTGCCGATTGGTCTGTAAAGAAAATAGTTCTAGCCCTGTATGCCTGAAGGTGTCGAGAGGGGTACTTTTATAATTGACTTGAGAGTTCTGCCAATGAAACCAGGGGTTTTTAGTTTTAGAATATAAACATTGCACAATGTCAGTACAGTTATACATGTTATGAATCATACAGCAGGGCTGTTAATGAGTATAACTGAGAATAGCAAAAGGAACAAGATCAAATCAAAATTTAATGATGTCGATTTATAGAGGAAAAGGGCACAGACAATAGGTTTTATGATAGGTACATATTCTTAGGATTACTCTTGGGAAAAACTACTTTAACTTACTATGCGTTAGGTAAAGAATTCTTGTATGATGCATGGAAGCAGTTTTAAAATATTTCTCAGATTCCTATATAATTAGTATACAAGCCACACCCCCCCCCCCCCTCTTCCCCCACCCTTTACCAAGTAATATTGAGGACTTAAGAAATATGATGCTGTAGAAATATGCTTACAGTTTATGATCCAGCAGTTTATTACAAATATTTAGGCAGGGCCAGTCACATTTTGTTTCTTGAGTCCATACTGGAGAAAAAAGCTGGAACATGTTATATAGATCCTATTGGTCACAAGTTGTGAAGCATTGTCACCCCTATCAGTCAACAAGGCAATTGGTGGTGATGATAAAACATTTCATAATGACATTTAGTTAGTTAGTTGGGTTATCGTGCTCAGAACCTCCCCTCAGTATGAACCCCAACGTCCAATGGCTAATAGTACCAGTTCTATGTTGTTTAACAAGTCTTCTGGTGTGCGTCTCGTTTTTTGCTATGCCGTTCTTAATTCCCAAGTCTGTCAGTCCTCTATCCTTCCCATTTCTCTGAGGGCATTAATAATATCAGCATGATCCATAGGCTGACCGTCGGTAGTGGCAGAGGATCCAGCCAACCTGTCAGATCTTTCATTTCCATCGACGTCTGCGTGTCCCAGAACAAAAATAAAGGTGACTCCATGCACAGTGGGCTTCTGTAATGATTCAATCCATTCTTCTCACCAAACCTGCCTGAACCCTCCGGATCATACTCATTGAATCACTGAGTATACATACACGGGTGTATTTTTGTGTTTCGAGCCAGGCGAACGTTTGCATCGCTGCCATCACCTCCATCATCATGCTGCTGGTTGTCATGGAGAAGGCGCCGTTGTCTTCTTTGACTGTTCTGCCCGTTGAGTGTGCTGTAAATGCCCATGCGCTTTTTTTTGGGGGGGGGCGTATAACAGGTCCGTCTGTGTAGATTAGTGCATCTGCTTCTTGAATTTTTACTGATGAGAGCGTTGACCTCTGCATTAACAGCAACATGATTCTCTTCTCTACATCGCCTGTTGAGTGTAGCAATACAGGTAAATGAACAAATAAACGCATGGGGCACAGGTATCCACTCTGCACCAGGGGTGATATCGGTTAGGCTGCATAATTGCCTAATAACATCTTCTGCCCGACCTAGCCATGATTTTCCCCTCTTCAGTCTGTTGCCATTTTCACTAAAAAGCGCTTGATGCAGTGGGTGTTTCCCATTGCAGCTAGACCTTTGCATGCTTTTGTTATCAAATGGTTAACATGTTCCCTGAATGACAAGCTGCTCATTATAACGTCAAATACACCCTCAGGGTGTATTCAACGTCATAATGACATTATTATCCCCATATGGGTTATGAGATCCCATTATGGGGTGAAAAAGAGTAACGCCACTGCCTCTCTACAAGCATATCTTAAGAGTCTTTAAAGTTGGGGTGCATCTGTCTGAGAGGCAAGAAACCAGCACTCTGTATGCAAACCAGCCAGATTTGTAGAATGGTTGTCCACGCAAAACTCAAGTTCTAGAACAAGAGTAAAGTCCAGAAGTAGATGAACAACCAGTTTCCTTCAGAGTTTACAGCTGATGAACACAAAGATGAAAGAAGAACATTTTGATTATATTTCAGTCTAATACAGTATGCTTAAATTAAATATGTTTAATTTTAAAAAAAACTGTTTTGTCTTATTGTTTTCTCTCTCTCTCTCTCTCTCACTCACTCACTGACTCACTCTCCCATGAAGTATGATTTGTTGTTTAATTTCCATCATTTGTCTATCCTACAGAGGGTCCAACTCGAAGTGGTGTTGACCAGTTTGAAGGCATGGAGATACATGTTGATGAATCTGAAGGTCCAGGCCCACAGAGATGTGAGGATTTGTCCATTGTATATTTTTAATTTCCCCTCCCCCCAACTAATCCATTTTGTTTGAGATATGTTTATCATGCCTCTCAGTTTTGTAGTTGATGTGCTGAAGGGTCACCAGTAACTCAAGAAGGAACAAGGTCACAAAAGACCAGCATCATAGAACAGAGTTGAATGAGACTAAATTACGTTGGCAGAGTATGGAGCGGTTTGGTCATCTAGTAAGAATGCAGCCAGACGAAATGTATGTGAAACTTTCTACAACAGAACATATGGGCATAAGGTGAGAGGAGGACCAAGCAAGAAATGGATAGATGGCATAGCTGAATCTTCCCAAAAAATGAAAACTCGGAACACTTGAGTCGCTCAAGATACATACAGAAAACCACTAAGGTGACCTTCAACATTGTAAGGGCCAGTGATTTCGTTTTTGTGATATTTAGAGTTTATCCTCAGTTGAAACCTATAAATGGCTCAAATTTTTGTTTTGCATGGGCACTGTTGGGGACATGATTGTACACACCTTACACCTGTTATAGTTTTCAAAAAGAATAGAAAATATTATTGGTGAATGCCCTGCTGAAGATTAAGATAATTAAGCAAAGAACATGTTTTTACAAATGACTTAAGTATGAGTAAAGGATACTTTGTCTTGTATTTTGTGTTATCACAGTCAACATCTTTGCACATTCAAGTTGGTTATAATATCTCCTGTCTTTATGACGAAGACGGCATAGTTGTGCTTAACCATGCTCAACTTCTCGGTCACACCGTCGTGTTAGCGTCATAGATTTGCTATTAACCCCTAACCTAGTACGCACCATTTGCATTGATGCATCACTTGCCGGCTGGTCAGCTCTTTCGTTACATTTACTCCTGCGTGCCCTCCACATGAAGGAGGTTTCCATGTATAATGGGCATATAGGGCTAGACCTATATTTTATAGAGCAGTCGGCACTTGCTGGGTAATGTTTACAAATGAGTAGACACAAATTTAATATATGTTTGAATTTTTTTTATTTCACAAAATTTCATTCTGTATCAGAGTTGAGAAACCAACTATCAGAGTCCTCTTCTGTTTTGTTCTTAGCAGTACATGCAGTTGCAGGTGAAATACTTCATTCTGTCCATGCCCTAATGCCCTCCTGAAATATAAGATAATTAAGCAAAGAACTTATTTTTACAAATGAGCAGGTAAAAGTAAAGGGCATTTTTCTATGAATGTTATGTTATCACAGTCGACATCTTTGCACGTTCAGCATCCCCATGCACGCTTAGTCCTCTGATGCAGCAGAACTTTCTGCATTCCGCTTCCTCATTTGCCATCACCTGGTGAGAGGCGGTCATGAGACAGTATATCCCAACCAGACAAACTTTCAGTATTCTCCTGACAAAAACTCATTCCTGGTGGACTGCATGATACTGCATACTTAGCTTTTTTATTCTGCTGAAAGAACATTGTTGCAAATTTGAAGGTTGTGGTTATTTTGTCACTACAATATTTCAGCTGTTGAGGGTTGGATTCTGTTTGTAACTGGCGTCCATGAGGAGTCTCAAGAGGATGACATTCATGAAAAATTTGCAGAGTATGGTGAAATCAAGAACTTACATGCTAACCTTGACAGGCGAACTGGTTTTCTCAAGGTAATGTTTTATGAATACCTTTATAACTTGCAAATTAAAAAAAATAACATTATGTTTAGTATGTAGATTCATCACCATCCTGTGGCGCCATGTGTAAACATCACATAGAATTTGCAGATCGTTCCTCCATGTAGATTGGATAACATTAAACATGTTCTTTCTGTCACATTTACATACAGGCAATGTTATGTTAATCAAAATCGATGTCTTTTCACACTGGGCACTCCTAGTCTTTTATAGATTGGTTTCTTTCTGCAGAATGTCTGTCCACCTGTAGAGAGTGTCACACAAAGCTCAAACTCCTTAACTTTAGCAATGGCCTCGATCAAAATTCCACTCTTAACCCTTTCGCTGCTACATTCCCGGCTGTAGCTGTCTGCCCTGTGCTGAGCAATGTGGAAAAAAGTCTCTGCTGTGTAATATTTTTCTATCCTCCAAACGCAAAAGATGTGTCGGCGGTGAGGGCTATATTTTGTACACCTAAAAAAAATTTACCCTGGGGAGTTGTGTGGTTGGCCCGAGTGGTGACAAGTCAGAGGCACGATGGTGGCCCACAAACTTGACTAACGAAGCTACCACCCCCCTTGGGGGGGGGGGGGGGGGGGGGGGGGGGGGGGGGGGGGTGGGGGGGGGGGGGGGGGGTGGGGGGGGGGTGGGGGGGGGGGGGGGGTGGGGGGGGGGGGGGGGGGGGGGGGGGGTGGGGGGGGGGGGTGGGGGGGGTGGGGGGGGGGGGGGGGGGGGTGGGGGGGGGGGGGGGGGGGGGGGGGGGGGGGGTGGGGGGGGGGGGGGGGGGGGGGGGGGGGGTGGGGGGGGGGGGGGGGGGGGGGGGGGGGGGGGGGGGGGGGGGGTGGGTGGTGGGGGGGGGGGGGGGTGGGGGGGGGGGGGGGGGGGGGGGGGGGGGGGGGGGGGGGGGGGGGGGGTGGGGGGTGGGGGGGGGGGGGGGGGGGGGGGGGGGGGGGGGGGGGGGGGGGGGGGGGGGGGGGGGGGGGGGGGGGGGGTGGCGGGGGGGGGGGGGGGGGGGGGGTGGGGGGGGGGGGGGGGGGGGGGGGGGGGGGGGGGGGGGGGGGGGGGGGGGGTGGGGGGGGGGGGGGGGTGGGGGGGGGGGGGGGGGGGGGGGGGGGGGGGGGGGTGGGGGGGGGGGGGGGGGGGGGGGGGGGGGGGGGTGGGGGGGGGGGGGGGGGGGGGGGGGGGGGGGGGGGGGGGGGGGGGGGGTGGGGGGGGGGGGGGGGGGGGGGGGGGGGGGGGGGGGGGGGGTGGGGGGTGTGGAATTGGGGGGGGGGGGGGGGTGGGGGGGGGGGGGGGGTGGGGGGGGGGGGGGGGGGGGGGGGAATGGAAAAAAAACTGTTCCCAGTCCGTATCACAAAATTTGATTGACAAATCTACCACGGCTCCCACTTTAATCATAGCTGTTTTTACATACTAAAAAAAAAAAAAAAAATTATAATACTTGAGTCATCTGTTGCTGAAAAGTAGCTGGAACTGAAAGGAAAATTTACAATATTAAAAAAAAAAAAAAAAAAGTTGGGGTTGAACACACGACCCTCCGGTTCTGAGGCGGCCGTGATACCGACCACCGTTTGAAGCATTGTGATGTGTGAATGATAATAATGAATGATGTGCGCAGAATATCAATAATGTGTCTAATTTTGTAGTCCATCGGCGCCTGCATGAGCACTGTTGTCTTGGAAAGGTAACATTCTCAACAATAGTAAAAATTTGTCCCTCAACATTATTTCACGGGAATTTTTAGCAAATAGTCTTTGCTCAAGTACTCATTTCTTTTGAGTTTCTTTATTCTAAGCATTAGCAGACAGACAGAAGAAAAAAAAGATCGTCCGAATATGTGTCTGTCCATCAGGAAATACAAGAACTTGTAGTGACTGGTGCCTTCTCAATTACTTCCTTGCAGAACCTGTTAGTTTCCACTGCGATTAAAGTCATCAGTGATTCCATTTTTTTTAAAAAGTTTTTAAAAAAATCAAGCACTGAACTGTTTGAATTTACAGTAGCAGAAATAAAGCCAGAGCTGGAGTAATCAAAATTGTGCACTACTGGTAATCAAATCATCGTTCGACCAAGACAACTGATCAATTTTTTGCTAGTTTTGATGGAGTTTCATTGTCGCTGCTTTCTGATCCCGATGATGAGGACGTCGGACAGGGTAACAGCTTTTTCTTGGACACGTCGGTTTGAGCAGTCGATACTGATGGCCTAGTCAAATCTTCTTGTTCACTGTCAGAAGTTCACATTTCAAAGTCATCTTCGCTGTCACTTCTTGACAGAAATTCCATCAATTCTTCATCAACTTTAACAAGTGTTCTTGCCATTTAGTACTAACAAAGTGTAGAATAATCCAAACCCACAAATATATATCAGGGCTTAAAATACACAGATCACCGACCACGCTGTCACGGTGAACAAAGCGACGGGATAACGCTGAATGCAGTAAACACACCTAAATGCACGTGCCAGTGCTTTTAATCATATGTAAATGTGTCAGTTAAATCTATATATAGCTAATGTATATTGCCCTTTGGTTTCTGAGACACAACAGGTCACAGAAATATGTAAGAAAGGTCCAAAAATGGGTTGGTACGTCCATAGCACTGGGGGTCAAGAAAAAAATTAACGTCCAGAGACGGGCGTAGCAGCATACAGGAAAAGACTTCCATAGCAGCGAAAGGGTTAAACCTAACAGTTGTGTCAGAAACGAGCCCATGACTTTCTGAGCATGAGGTCAACAACTTCACACAGCTCATGGACAAGACAGATATTATCAGTGCTGTACGGACTGGACTAGTGGATAGGATAGTGATGAATCTCTGGGACTAACACTATTGCACGACCTGAGGGTAAATCATGGTGAAGCACGTCTATGCCGCCTTCAAGGCAGAGATAGGATACAAAAGCAACTCCTCATATTAGCAGTCAGTAGAGGTAACTTGGAGTGGCTGCTTCTTTGTAAGATTAGACATGCATGAGTATGCCCAATGTGCAGTGACATCAATTGTGATACTTTTACCACTGAGAAACCATCATAATTTGTGAATTGAATAAATGTAGATACTGTGTATGAAGTCAGTTGTTATGTTATTTCACCTGTGTTGTATGGGAAAATTACATTTTAATTTTATTTTTTTCAGGGGTATGCGCTGGTTGAATATGAAACATTCAAAGAGGCACAGAATGCAATGACAGCACTCAATGGCACTGAGATTTTGGGACAGAAAATCAGCGTTGATTGGGCATTTGTGAGAGGACCTCGAAAAGACAGGTCAGTGAATTTTAGTCTTCATTTGTGAGGATTTTTTAAAAGGTAAAAATAACTGGCTGATTGTTGTAAACAATGAAACACATTTTATTTTGTGGTATCTGCGTCTTTCCGGCCAACACGTCCGATTTTTAGTTAATTTGTTGGGGATCCTCTACAAGACATTGCAGAACCAACCCTGACATTTTGGGGCTGTTTGGTTTTACTAACCATTGCTTTCTGAACAGTTAGCTCTAGCTCTCAATACCATTGTCAAAATCAACGCAAGGTGGTCCGCTGCCAAATCGCCTGAAGCTGTCATCAATCAGTGTACCTCGGAAATGAAACACATTTTCAACACCCCAGCCACAGGCGCTGACCAATTTTAGTGAACCCTTAATTAGTCATGTTTTTTAGATGCTTCTTGAAGGGGCAGTAGTCTATTCTTCCTCCCCCCACCCCCACTTCCTACTTTCTCATGGAATCCACGTGGGGAAAGAGATAGAATGATTTTGCAGTGGTCTTACAGATTTTTAAAAACATACATGTTCTAATTTTACATTAATCATACTCATATTGGGTGCTTTTTTGAATGTTCTATTGTGCTTAAGTCACATATGATATCTTCCTAATCTGATTTTTCATTCAGATTGCAATTTGTATTTCTTTGCAGATCAAGAAAGGATGACAGACGAAGAAGATAGACGCTTGAGGGAAATTTGTACAGAACTTTATTGTATAACTATAAGCATAGGAAAAAATATACTATGCTGCGTTGGTCTGTTGTTTGTTAGTTTTGTGGGAGGTTCTTTAAGTTTTTATCTCTAATTTTTACTCTTTCTCGTCGCTTGCACTGGAAATATTAGTCGCTGATAGGATTTTCCACAAGGAGAAATTTGAATATCTTTTGCACTGACATGATCATGTTTCTGAACCTTTCGGTTGGGTTAGGGTGATTTTCTTTTAGATCATACTTTAACTGAACAGACTGGTACATTATGTAAACAGGGTAATCTAAGTTTTTAAACAGTTTACAAATGTTAAAGAGCTGACTTTCTTTTGCCTGTTGGTCTGCATTCATTGTCCTGTTATGCCATTGTATGTCACATGTGGTACCCAGACTATTTCTCGACTCCCTTCTGTCCTGTGCAATCACTTCTATATCATGGATGGAATCCAGTCAAGCATCTTTGGCCTCTCTCATCAGAGTTCATCTCAGGGTTTCTCTTGGATGTTCTTGTTTCTTCACTTTCCTATTTCAGTGCCTGTTTAGTGATTTTCTGTTCCTTTCTTCCCAAGATGTTTCTCTGCGTTCAGAGCAGTATTAGTTGTTTTTTTTTCCTGACCTCTACAGCCGCGAGGTTGACACCATCTCATAAACAGGGGTACAAGTTAATTTTCTGATAATTTTCCAGGAAGGGACGGCTATTAGGAATGGTACTTGCCATCTGACGTTGCATTGCTTCAGAGGTTCTAGATAGTGGCTTTTTGATATTATCTACAGGGCATGCCTGTGTGTTGGGAAATGAACTGACAGATTGACTGGCTGGTTCAGCACCACTTGGTGGTCAGTTGATGCATGGCAAACTAGATGTTGTAAGGGTCCTTTGGGAGTGAGCAGACAGTGCTGAGGCACAAATAGCTCATCGCGGTGTAAGAAAAATTGTGCTGCAAGGAGTGACCAGTAGGTCTGGCTGACGCTCAGGGGATAAGTGAGATGGAGATACAATCAGACTGTTACTGGTGCCATCAGAATCGGAACTTTGTGTTTGCTATTGAAGATGGGGATGTTGGTGGGAATGTCTCGAGTGCTGTGATGTCGATTTCTAATTCAACATTTGACCTGGTAGTGTGTCATGGCCTAGTATGTGATGACAACACTTTATGTCCAAACATCATTAGGGTGTTAATTTACAGTTTGAAGTCACTGTTAAAAGTGGGATATTTTTGGGGCAGAATTACAAGAAGGCCCTGAATACTTTGGTTATTACATGTTATAGTGTCATTACTTTGTGTTATCTGAAATATAAAAATAAAATGTTCTCACTGTATAATGTGTGTGTGTGTTTATTTGTTCGCAGAATATGCACAATTGTATGAACACATATACATATATATATCTTGATATTACATTCAGTGTAGTTAAAAATACTTTTGCAAGATATCGTGGTACACAGCTTCACTCACAACAGGATTTTGCACTATTTGCTACCAAAACTATAAATGAATCATAGAATATAGTTTTTCTTTGCATTGTCTTTGTCTGTTTTTGGCTAGGATTATTTCTGTTCTTCTTCTTCTTAGCATTCACAGGCTGTAAACTACAGGGAAAGGTTCTGATTGTTCATCCACTTCCGGACTTTGGTCTTAAACCAGAACTTGAATTTTGAATACACATGTTTTACAGATCTGGCTTATTTTATGCAAACTGTTGGTTCATTGCCTTTCAGGCAGATACACTCTGACTTTGAAGGAAGTTAGTTATTTTAACATTTTACTGTCTGGATGTTCGGTTTAATGTCTTAAATATAACACTATTGTGCAATTATGTGATTTTCTTGTATATCTCTAAGGGCTAATGGGGTTATTTATGTTAAGGAAGTGACCTTCGGGGGATAGTATTGTAATGTCAGTTTCAACAGTGAAGGAGAACAGCTATTATATCCCCTCTGCTAGTGAGCCAGGTCATAATATTAACAAGAGTAGTAGTACACAAACTACTGGACGTAAATTTGCTTAGAGAAACCACACAACAGCCAGAGGCTGCTAGGGTTGGTTCTGCAACATCCTGTAAAGAATACGCAACTAACCAGTAGTACATTAGTTTGTAGATTCTAGGTATCTGCATGCCTTGAATTTTAGTTCTTTTTGCTTGGCACTCCTCACAGATGTATACAGGTTGGCAAACGGGTATTGACACCAAGAGTTTTTATTAAGAATAAAATTTTATTGCGTAAAATAACATAATTCAGCTTTAGCGTGAAAACTACGAGGCTGTTGACAGATACGATTACAAATGCTGCATGACATGGACTAGAAGAAAGCTAATACCGTAAATAATACACAATTACTTAACTGATGCAGCACTCAGTATTTTGCAAAATCACCATTTTTGTCCCAGGGATGCTGGTGTAAAAGGGGATGAGAGAGCAGACGCTCTGGCTGGCAATGCAACTCTCAGGAATAGGCCATCTTTAAAGCTAAAGTCAAGAGGATCGACTTTAATGCACCGGGTTTTATCCCATATGGCTCGGTCCCTCTTTGCAGAACTGCTAGCTGCCTGCACAAAGCATGAACTCCCTTGACGATCCCTAGGGGTCTACATAAAATTTGCATTTGTGATGTGAACGACACCGTGCCATACGGGAGACTAAATGCTGTGAGACTTTCAGTTTCTGGGGAACTGATTTTTTCACTGAATAGACTGCATACCCTGGGTGTACCAGCTGGAGCCACGAAACAGGAAAATTACATGGGAGCCACACGTCGTTACATGAGACAGATCAGAATGGGTGTTGTTAGACTAAAACACCTGGGGACGTACTCAGGAGGAGATTGGAGCTCTTATGGTCATGTGCGATGAAGATGATCTCTAAAATAAACAACTGATAGTTTGATTTTTCACTGGAGAAGTTTGGGTAATATCTTGCAAACATTGTTTCAAACCAGGAAACATGCAGCATTCTTTCGTTACTGGTGGTAGCAACCATAAGAAACTTCTGATAAACACTAATGCAAGATTTTAAATGTGACAATTATAATGGTCAGACATCAATAATATTGTTCCTAAGATTGCCACTTCTCTCTGTCACAAGCAGTTATTTTAAAAGACCTCGCTTTACTGGCTGTAAATGAAACTCTTCTTCAGGACGGTTGGAAATGAGGTGACTGGTAAAACGTGTCCAAAGACCAAAGAAATAGGGAAACGGCTTTCTGTCTGTTCATTGTGACAAATAATTTTTTAAAGCTGAAAAACACTGGATGTTTTTCTTACCCTTTTCTACCTCTTTTTTTCCATTATTTTTCTTTTATAGTTTTTTGTTTTGTTTTTGCTTTTATTAGACAGAGCAGTAGAGACCCAGGGTAGTCAAATGTATCCCCCTTCTCCAACACTTCAGTAGTAGGCATTGTGCCTACCCTAGACTAAAGATGAAGTAATTGGGCTATTGTGCATTTTAAATAATTCTCTTTGCACATTAGTTTGTATGCATGGTTTTAGTTGGGTGATCTGATAAGCCTTAGAGCCGAAAAGAAAATAGAATCTGTCCTAGGTTTTGGAGGGAATGACCACTGGGCGTCACATTAAGAAAGTGGTGACCTGAGCAGTGGTCTTGATCCTCAAAATGGACAGTCATAATTTGAGGATCACACTGTCTAAAAACTGTCTTCGTAATGACCAAAGAACTTTAGAAACACTTTGTGTTGATCAGCTGTGGCAAACTACAGTATAGGGATAACATTCAAGTTAGTGGAACAGTAAGCCTGCCCATCTCTAGAGATAGGACATTTTGAAACTAGTGCAGCAGAAGAAATCATTAGATATCCCAAAAATGCTATATTTCTGGCATGCTCGTAGGCAGAATTTAATTGATTGCACCCATTTTAAGTTAATATGCTTTCTCAAACTGCATTAGCTCTTTTTTTTTTTATCACGGTAAATGATTTTCTACACTTTTGTATTTGTGCTGCACTCTTGAGATGGTCATCGGATTTTGGTGGTCAGCAATATTTTAACCCTTTTAATACCAGAGGGCAGTTAAAAATAGTTATAAATCACCTGATGCATTCCTTGGTACCCAAAGAGTTAATGACTACATCTAAACAGTCCACAAGAGATTTTTATAGAAGCAAATGAAGGGCAAGGATTATGAAAAACTAGCTGGAGCAGCGGTTCAGGTCAATAGGGTACATTGTGCAATGTAATATAGAGAAAGACACACTGAACAAACAAATACTTCATATGTTCAGTTAAAATGTGATATATTTTTGAATGCCTAATTTAAACTTTCTCCTATTAAGGACAATATTATGTAGTAAAGACATATGGCCAGCATCTTGTAACAAAATAATAACGAACTCAATAGAATACTGGATCATGACTTGATGTTTTTGGCTTCATATAATTAACCTTTATATATATATATAACCAGGACTTGAAGGTTCCATGTTAATGACGTCTGTAGAGTTTTACATCATAGGGTAGTTGTCCAGTTCTATAGGCTTTGGTTCATCCCAGTACTCTCCAATTGGTTTAGTGAAGGCATCATTTCGTCTAAAGGCAGAATCTCCAGTCTTTACCTGAGTGACGCCCTGCAGGATATAATACAATGTTATGTCAAAGTCTCAGCTATGTTATCATATGATACAGGTTACAACAACAACAAAAGAACAGACCCACTGCTTCTCAACATGCATGTCATAAAAGGCCACTAATTAGGGGTTTCTGAAATTGGATGTGTTGAGCCAAAGGATGCAGATAGCACAGTCTAGCTGTAAACCATAACACAGCATGCCAGCCACCCTTATAAGGGTAAATGCAGAACACTAATATATTTTTATATATATTTCTCTTCTGTCCCATGCATGGAATCAGATGCAAGATAAATTAAATATACCTTGATGCGAGATCACAGCAGCTTGGTCTGAAAATCCATTAAGGAAAGACAATGAGAATAAATCAGGCAAATAGTAATGTGGTTTTTTTTTAATGGCACCACACTCCAAGATGTGGAGTCATACACCTATTTAGGCAGTAATGTAGATAAAGATGAAGGAACTGATAGAGATATTAAAATAAGATTACAAAAGTTAAGAGGAGCTTTCATAGCACTAGAGAATTTGTGGGGATTAAAAGAAATTCTAAACTTAAAATTATTAATTCTAATGTCAAATCAGTACTTTTGTATGGGGCGGAAACATGGATAACTAAGGCAATTACTAATAAATTACAGACATTCATTAACTGGTGCCTGCGCAGAATAGAAGGAATTAAATGGTATGATAGAATAACTAATGTAGAGCTTTGGGAGAGAACTAAACAGGCTCCAGTGGACCAAGAAGTGAGGAAAAGACGCTGATGCTGGATAGGACACACTGAGAAAACAGGAGAACAGCACAACTAGAATGTCTTTGCATTGGAACCAACAGGGGCATATGAATAAAAGAAGGCTAAAAAAGGTGGAAAAGAGAGCTGGAGAATGAAGTTAGAAAGATGGGGATAGCTTGATGTAATGGTGAAGGACAGAACGACTTGGCGTAAGTTGGTTGAGGGCCTATGCTCCACTGGGGGATAGAAAGGCAGGAGAAATGCAGAACACTAAAACATATTCTAGGTAAAAGCAGTCACAACATTCATCAATGAAGCAGAATAAAACCATTCTTATTCTTCAGTTGCAGACAAATTCAGGGTCAGTAACCTTATTTAAAACTTACTGTGCTTCTCAGACATAAAAAATTCAGCCAGCCTTTCATTAGTGCTCTACACCAGAGTTGTTCAAACTGGTGGCCCACACAGGCATATCAAGCGGCTGGCAGATCCTTGCCAGTTGTATTAATGATCTTGCTAGGCTCTGGCCTGTGACAATCCCCTATCTAAAATGTTGGCCTCTGAGTAAACTTAGTTGAACAGCTCTGCTCCACACTTTCAAACACTAGGGAAACCCCACTGCAACAGTCATAACCTGAGTGGTCTCGAGGTATGATGTCCGCCTCGAGTGCTGGAGGTCCTTGGTTCAGGCCCTGGGGAAGGCTGGGATTTTTTTCACGTGGACTTTTAGTAATTCTCCCTGGTCTCTGGGTAGTAAGATCGGATGCCAGTGTGTATTCTTGTGCATGTAAAAAAAAAATCCTTTGGCAGTTTGAAATAGAAAAGAGTAGCCCAACGGCGCTGCCCAGGCACAATTTAAAGTTAAAAATCTACCCAAAGTATTTCAAGATCCTCGCCGGTGCAACAGAGTTCATGCACTGCGCTGAGATTCTTCGGACTTGCTTGAGTTAGAAGTAGAACTGAGCACTTATGGGTTACTATCCTTGTGCTATGATGTTGATTGGTTGTTTAAACCAAACTGAATAAACATAGTCATAAACTTTATATAGGTGCCAGAGCTAAATATATTCAACTATAACCTTTGTAAGAATGCATTATCTAGCCAGAAGTAAACTAACTTGTGTGACACAATTCATGAAACAAACAAATCAAGTCAAAGTGCTAGACATTATAGCAACAAAGTTAATAAGACACTAATCATGGTGAAGATTACTATACTTACTGTTCATACTATACTAGTTCCATATCTGTCTCAGAACTGGACTGTGATTGACCCAGCTTAATATGAGTATCGGGAAATGTTTTGGAAAGAAAAGGATGTTGGTGTGATACTTTACATCACAATTAGTAGATGTACACTGGGAAAGTCTGCATCTGTGGCTAGGTGTTGCGAATGCGCTTTGTAATGCCAGGGTGCTGGGTTCAATTCCAGCTGCGGGCCCTGCGCTTTGTGTTGGTTTTGACAGTGATATTGAGAAGCCGACCGCCCACAAAGCAAATGCAAACTACTGGACGTAAATTTGCTTAAACAACAACAGCCAAAAAATGCTGGGGTTGGTTCTGAAACGTCCTGTAAAGGATACACAACTAACAACACTGGGATGGCTGGCTCATCAGAGGACTTAGCAAGCATGGAAAAGCCGAGTGTTGAGCATCCAGTCATGTGTTTGTGATAACTTAGATTCACCTTGTGTTACAACAGGCACTTACAATTACAGGCATTACATGTTTACCTAAACCCACCACAAGTCCCTGATAATTATAACTAAATGTAGGTAAAATCTTCATCTCAAGTATGGCACTATAGTGGATAGAGTACTTGTTTGCTAACAGAGAGTTCAGGGTTTAATCGTTATATCAGGTGTAAGTGTTCACCTGGATATAGTCCTGGTTGTTGAACCATCTCAGAATTGTACATCTCTGGTTGGACAATGATGATATGGAATGGATTTGGCCACTACATCATGACCTAGTGTACATGAAGTTTTGTCTGTTCTCACTGTAAAAACAGCATTTATATTTGCATGTAATTTAATTTCTTCTTGTTCACTTCTCCTATACCGCTTTGGATTTTGAGGGAGATATAAGGTTCTGCTTCTGGCCGCCTCGATCACAGACACATCTCGCTGTTGTTGAGTTTCTCTGATGTTATCTTTCCATATGTTCTTGGTTTGCTTTGTGCTCTTTGCCCATCTCATTTTTGGTGTATACCTTGTATTTATAGCAACTGATTTATTGTCACTACCGAAAATACGATGAGTCATTAACTATACCTAAATATTTTACTTTCTTTGGTTAGATTCAACACTTACATGTATCTTGTCCTTGTGCTCAGTCCAGAAAGTAACTGGTTGCTCACTGATATAATCATGATTCTGGAAAGATCACAGTAACAAGTTTGTTGATTGGACTTCAGCAGTTTAGCCAGATTAATTGCATACAATAAAATAGATTAATGTCAAGCAAACAGAACAGTTTAACAGATAAACTGCAAGATCTGCTCGAAATACTTTGTTGTTGGCACTTTTGCATCTTTCCAGGGAATAGCGTTATATTGAGCTACATAGAGGCATAGATTTGTAATCCGTGGTAACAGCGAGTGTAGCTAACAAGACCCACTCACAATTTAAAAAAGTCTTCCAAATGGGAAATTGGATTTCAAGACCACTGTTGCCAATGCACATTTTAGATAGTTATTGTTGATTTTCTCAGATGCTCAGCTCCTAATCAGTTTACAGACATTTTCCCATGTATTCCTTTTCCGTTCCTGATTTTTCTTCTCAATGCCACATGATCCAGAGCAATTTGTTCCCACAAATTTACCACAATACCCATATCTTTCGTGTCCTGCTGCACACATCTTTATATCATAATAGAGGCCAACCTCAACATCTTCACATTTGTAATCCACCACAGAGGGTTCCTTAGAATACTAGCCTGGGTATTTAATGCAACATCTTTTAATATTTCATAGAAAAGCCAGAACAAAAAACAGGCAGAGAAATGTATTACTTCTTACAATAACTGACTGACTGACTTTTTACCCCACCAGGACATCACACTAAGCGATAAACACCCAGTGATACAAAGTGCTGTGATTCCGATGAGGATAATCTGTGGAGAGGGCCCAGAAACCATGTTCAGCTGTTAGGTTATATTAGGGCCCCATTGGCAACAAGCAGGGTGGGGCTTCAAAATAATGAAAATATGGACCCATGTGGGGACAGGGATTGTGTACAATGCCTGTGGCAATTGGTCACCATGTCTGTTCAAACCTTCTATCTCGTGCACTATCAATAATTTTTTATACAGATGTTCTCGATGCCAGATTGTTCAAAATCCCTCACTTGCTACAGACTCCAAAATCCCTCTCTTGATACTCCCTGCATCTCTTCCCCTTGAGCTTTTCTGCTGTCATAACATAGTCTAATTCTTTGGGAAATTGTTTCCCTTACCACAATGTGCCCAAGGAATGAGATTTTAATTCTTCTGATGAAAATAATCAAGTTGTGTTTGTAAGGTAATTCCCTTCAAGACATCTTCATTATGCTTGTTATAAAATCTATGTTGTTTCTATCCTAGTTAAAATCTGCATCCTCCACATAACTTATCTCTAGTCTGCTGACACAGATTGATTATTAGATTGATGAAATCAACACCCAATTATGAAATGAACAAGATAATCAACTATTTAAATAATGAGCACACAAACAAAACTTGCACAATTTATTGCTGGGCATATTTCGCTGCATCTCGTCAGGTGCGTACATAAGTTGAAGCACTAAAACTGAATGAATTCCACAGAAATACAATGGGCTCTCTCAATACATCGCTCATCTAATCCCCAGATGTTTATGATAGTCACATGACTTACCAGGTTAACTTCAACTTACTTACTTACTTACTTACTTAGTCGCTCCTCTTCTACCTTGGGGTGTAGAGGTTTGCCAGAGAGATCGCCAGACGTCTCTATCAGCAGTTTTCTTTCTGGCTTTGTTCCATTCCAGTCCTCTGTCAGTTAGGGACTGTCGGATGTTGTCTTCCCAGCGCACCCTGGGTCGTCCCGGAGGTCTGGTTCCCTGGTTCTTAGCCTCCCATGCTTGCCATGGTGGCCGATTTTCTCCCATTCTGCATTCATGTCCAAACCATCGTAACTGTGACTGATCTACTCGGGTTAGTAAGGGCTGGGTATCAAGATCTTGACGTATTGTCTGATTGCGGACTTTGTCCCTTCTTGTCACTTGGACCACCTTTCTCAGGTATCTCATTTCCGAGGCCTGCAGCTGGCTTCTGTGAGCTGTTGTCATTTCCCATGACTCACACCCATAGGTCAGGACTGGTACATAGGTAGAGCGGTAAACAGCCATTTTCGTCCTCTTGCCAATTTCTCTTTTGATGTTAACTTCAAATTTATAATAAATTCCTTCTGCATACATGGGAGAGGGTGGGTGAATTTTTATTGTTAAAGCTTTGGTCAGCCTCAGCATTCACTTGTTTGTGTGGTAAATCAAATGAAAACACTGTCTTTGTCACTTACATGTCTGGAATCAAGTACATAACATCCTATAGAACAAGTGGGTTCTTTCCCCTTGACTAATTTAACACCCTTGTGTAAGCACAAGTGTATATGCTCTGCCACTCTATATTTCAAGTTATCTCTCTGTTCGTCCAAAGTAAGTCAACTAGCGCTTACGTGTAAATGGATATATACCTTTGGATTTAGTGTACGGAACAGTAGCTCCATAATAAACGGGCTTGGGATGGGAGTAATCTTGCAGCTTACTCCTGGAACAGCAGGAAACAATGTTTGGACAACAGCTGTTTTTAGTCGGTCGTGCAGAAGCTACATGACATCAACCCCTCGATAAGTTAGATAAACATCTGAAGTTGGGACACTGTAATTTCTTCCGGTTGGGTTTAGTGGGGTGCAGTGACATTTAATGAACCCTGTGGGGTGCTCATTTGGAAGTGGAGTTGTCTTGAGGGTTTCAATATTTGCTTCCATAGTATCTTTGGTGCAAATATTTCTGGCATCAGTAAACAAGCTTCTTACTAGGTCATGTCTGTTATGAATGGGTACACAACTGTGAAGGTTTAGGCATAGCTGGTCCATGTTTCTTTTCGGCACATTCATCTTTGGATACTGCCATCCTCTCTACATCCATTGAGTACATCAAGGAATGGTAAAGTATTTTCATGTTCGTGTGGTATCTACAATGTGATGTTTTTTTTTTTGTCTGGTCGATAGTGGTGTGGAACACAGCAGCTTGCTGGTTATTTTCAATTATTACCAAAATAATTATGCTTCAGTAGTAACGCACCTGATGAGTTAAATGAAATATGCCTGGCAATAAATTGTGCCATGTATTGTTTGCGTCTGCATTATTTAAATTCACTATGGGGAAACATTATTGTCAATAATGAACTATAATGTGTAAATCTTTGCTGGTTATATTTACCACTTTTTGGGCAGTGTAGGACTTGGGGATTTAGGGCCTCATGGCTAGTACAGTCCCTATAAACTGCAGATTCTAATTTTTATTTTCTGGAAAGTAACGGTGGCAGACATGATATTAACTACATCACATACAACAGTAATTTTTATTAATATAATGACCTTTGTAATTACAAGCTCTCTCTTCGGGAAATCTCTTGTGTAGTCCTCAATATATGTTGACAATATTGGACGTGCTCTCTCTTCTGCTTCTTTCTTTCTCTTCTCCTCCAGCATTTCTTCACTGAAAATAATTTGTGTATATGTATAAAGACCAGTTTTGCTCATATGTATACGTCGTATATAATTTGCACTTACAGTAAAACCTCATTTACACAAATTCCAGGGGACTGAAAAATGAGGTGTTTGTGTTAAAAATGCATAAAAACTGGGGAAGAATAAATGTAATAATTATGAATAATACATCTCTGCAGAAACTAAAATGTTCATGTTAAACAAGTTTTCATCTTAAGCCATTTTGTGTCAACAAGGTTTTATTGTACTACTGGCCTGGCCAGCCAGGAAATTTCCTGAAAAGTAAAGGTGGCAGACATGATATTAACTACATCATACACACCAAGGACTAATTATCCTAACAATTATGGGACTAGTACAATCTGCCACACTATTCAGAGCACAGATAGGAATCCTTCACTCACTGTGCTTTTCTGTTTCAAATACTATTCACCTGGGCATTTTTTTCTAGGAAAAAATGCCAGTACTCACCACAAAGTGTCAAAAAAAAAAAAAAAAGGTGCTGGTACTCATCACTCAGTGTCTATTATAGTAGTGCTGAATAAAAGATGCCATGTACTACAAACCATTGCACACAGCCAGAAGATAAGCCACTTACCAAAATAATAGCAAAGAAAGTGTGTTTTTTCCCTCCTAAAATCCAATTATCAAATAAAAGTAGACTTAGAAATTAAATAATTTGGTATTTATAATTTAGCTATTTTGGCTGGTTTAGTGGTTACAGGCACTCATTTAGGAGACCAGGTTCGAATCCTGCTATGGTGACTGCATTTTTCTGCCGTGGCAAGTATACGATCCACGCCTGCACGGCCCATGGTAACTGTACTAGTCATGTGGCCCTAAAGACCTTCTTCTGTCTTACTGTTTTCTAAAGAGTGATGAATATAAGACATAAAGACAGTATAATTTCACTAGCAATGATTTGCCTGGATACCTTTATTCTTCAACTTTATTTGATTTCCATTAGAATGGATACCACTAGATAAAAGTGTCTTCCCTGTATAAAATTCTATGTTTGCTTTATCTTATGTATGAATATAGCAGTTTTAACTAACTTTAACATTAGCTAAAATCAGAACATTGGCAGGTGATTAATGTGAGAAATTGTACAGAATAAACTTTCTATCAAATGCTTTAAACAGTATATAAAAACAATAATGATATAATCAATAAGAACAAGGTAACATTCCAATGGATTAGTTGGAGGAAACTTACTTGGTTTTTAAAAACTGTGAGGATCACTGCAAAATAATGTAGTAGAAGCCAACAGACTGATTTTCAAATTATTACTAACCACAAAGCCACAATGTTACTGCGTGGGTACATCTAAGACACTTGGACTTCCCAGTAAATGGAGATCTTATTAATTCTATAAAGTTCACATGGGAGTCACATTATTGCAGTATCTAGAACATATTCCTAGTGGTCATATGTTAGAATCCTCTTCAAAAAAAGAGAATAATTTTTCATTAACCTTAGCTTCCAGATAAAACTACTATAAAATCTAGTACCAAGCAATTTCCTTGGAATTGGATTCAATCCCAGGATGTAGCTTTCTTTACTTTGTGTGAAGAATGATTAGTTCACTAGTGAAGCTGTATTATTAGTTACCACAAGTGAAGCAATGATTATTTCATTTGTAAAGAATGATTAGTTCACACGTGTAGCATAATCAGTCACCACTAGTGAAGATCCATTAGTCATCATTAGGTCCCTTTTCCACGCCTTTAGGGGTTTGGGGAATATACGGCTAGACCTTTAGTTTTATAGACCAATCAGCACTTGGTGGGTGATGTGGTCAGCATGTTAGTCATCATTAGTGAAGTGTAATTAGGCTTTACTGTTCATTAGTTCACTGCTGTAACATTATTAATTTTCTACTGAAGCATCATTAGTTCACTATTGAAGCATCATTAGTTCACTGCTGTCGCATTATTAGTTTTCTACTGAAGCATCATTAGTCACTGTTGTAACATTATTAGTTTTCTACTAAAGCATCATTAGTTCACTACTGAAGCATCATTAGTCTTTTACTGAAGCACCATTAGTTCACTGCTGTAACATTATTAGTTTTCTACTGAAGCATCATTAGTTCACTATTGAAGCATCATTAGTCACTGCTGTCGCATTATTAGTTTTCTACTAAAGCATCATTAGTCACTGCTGTAACATTTTTAGTTTTCTACTAAAGCATCATTAGTCACTGCTGTAACATTTTTAGTTTTCTACTAAAGCATCATTAGTCACTGCAAGTAAAGTGTCAATAATTCTTTAGAATTGCATCATTAATCAGAACAAGTGAAACATAATGAGTTTACTAGTGATGCATTATTTATCACCACAAGTAAAGCATCATTATATCACTTGTGAAGCATCCTAAAGGACCACAAGTGAAGAATCAGCAGTCTCCACAGGTAAAGAATAATTATTTTACTAGTGATACAGGACCCCATTGTCGGAGTGCATTAGCCTGATAGGCAAGGAACCAACAGTCTGCATACAAATAAGTCAGATCTGTAAAATGGATGCGCATACAACACTCAGATTCTGGAACAAGTCCAAAGGTGGACATGAACAACTTTAACTTTCTGCTGGAGTTTACAGCCAGTGAAGGGGAAGAAGAAGAGGACGAAACGTGGTCACAAAATGAAGCAACAGTGAACACCGATTATGAGATTCATAAGTCTGCTGATAATGAAAAAATCTTGCTATTTTGGTGGGGGAACATAAGAATTACCTGACAGTTTTTATAAATGCTTGTTCCATAAGTTCCCTGCGAATTCCTGAAGAAAGAAAAAACAGGAATCACAGATGCCTAAAAGGCATACATCACTGAAAATAGTTATAGTTACCAAGTTAGCTCATTTCATAACACTGAGAATCTTAAAGGCAAAACAGTTCACTTGCTTTACTTAATGTTTGTTCAAAAAGTCTAAAACATGTAGTTTGAAATATGCACCTCTCCAGGGTCATCCTAGAAGAAGGCTCTAAAAAGACCTGGCCAACGTAAACAGAATCTGCAATTCCTTTGAAGTCAGAGTGCATCTGTCTGACAGGCAATCTGCACAGAAATAAGCAGATTTAGATGCCAAACTCAAGTCTTGGAACAAGACCAAAGTCCAGAAGTGGATAAAGATCCAGGATTTTTCACCTGAGTCTACAGCTGGTAAACACGAAGAAGAAACAGAAGTCTGCATATTATTATGTTCACTAATAAAGTGAGTTCTGGTTGTTTATATGTGCTTTATTGCAAACAATATATGTTTGTGAGGGAAATAATTTCTGGGCTGCCTTGTGTTATAAAAGTATTTGCATATGTCAGACCTCTTCTTCTCTTCCAAAATTTACCTCAGCGAGGTGTTGGGGGGAGATGTAAGGATCGTTTGTGCACTTTTTCTAGTGCATTGCACAAGTTAGCGTTCATTTCTGTTCGGTTGCTCCTGAGGATGTCGCTCTATCTCTGGTGTGGTGTGGTCTTCCCCTTGCTCTGTGTTCATTACATTTCTTCAGCATGGCTCTCTGTGGCAGTTGGTATCAGGGCATTCTTGTCAGGTGGCCAAACCACCTCATTTGTTGTTCTTTAATGAATTGTATGACTGATTTCAGTGCTAGTCTTCTAATTTCTTTATTCTTGATTTTGTCTCTTCCTGTCACACGGCAGCTCTCTTAAGACATCTCATCTCTGTTGTTACAATCTTCCGCTCGATAGTTGTAGCAAGGCTCCATGTTTGGCACTGGTAGCACAATGTCGGCCAAAAGGCTGTTCTTATTAGGCATAATAGTGATATTCCTCTGTTAGACTTCAAAATAGTTAAACAGGAGTAGACCACAAGGCTGACTAAGAATACTATGGAGAGGTAACACACAGACAGACCTACACAAACCCATCAATCAGCAGGAGGTCCTTTACAGGACGTCGCTCTCTTCATGGCATGCCTGAACGTCTCACTTTCTCTAGCCAATTCTTCAGCCCTATGTGCTTTCATTTTCAATGCGTTTTCAATGTTATGTACACATCTTCATTGATGTCAACCTCTGCCTTTTTTTCTATACATAAAAACTGCATCCTCCACCACCGTTCTCTCCAGGCCACTATGAAGATTAACACAGTCAAATTACTCATTTTTTGGGGTGAGGATGCTGTTTATGAGCCAGTTCTCCTTTATGTTCAAATCATGAACAAGAAATGGCTCATAAACAGAATCCTGGAGTCACCAACTGGAAACAGAAGAAGAATTACAGAGATGAATGGAGGCGGATTATATTTATATTTGCTGCAGTGAATATCAAAGGCACTGAATGATGAAGAAGGTGTCAGACCCATTTACTAACCTATATGCCTTGTTTTGTCTATGTCAGGAGGAGTGTATGTTTCCCGAACAGTTGTAATGCTTTCTACTTTTGCTTCATCATCAATTGTGAGAAGGCCTTTGTGTCCACTTCGTAACTGCCCAGCCCGTTCAGCCAGATTATACTCTCTATCGACTGGTGGGTCACGGCCGATGTTAGCACGCTGTGAAATAAAGGGATATCATATTAATTTAAATTTTCCTAATAAATCACAGGAAAACAAATTTAATTTATTCATCTAGTTTCTGAGCTGATTCAAGAACAGATATCACAGCACTCGTGGCACTCCCATGAGTGCTCCATCCCCATCTTCCAATAACAATGGTGCCAGTAGCATTCTGATTATGCATCCATCTCTCCTTTCCTCTGGGCTGCATCACCCTCACCAGACTGTGGTGATCCATTTGCCCTTCTGAATTGTACATAAAATAATAAAAATGTTAATTTTCCCATGTTGTTAGCTAAAAAAAACTACTGAACTGATTGCTTTCAAATTTGCACACAACATTGCCTTTGACTCTAAGCGTGATTTTTTGTCAGAAAATCGCACAAACCACGAACGACGTCGCTCCAGCAACGGTCAAATCATTTTTCATGTTGTTGCCGGCCCGGATTTGTTTTTAGTTTATTGGCCGTATTTGACTATATAATTTCATTTCCACTATTTGCTTGAGTGTTTGGTAGCGTAGTTGGTAGCTATTCTGCCTATCATGCAGATGACCCGCGTTCGATTCCCCGCTAGGTGATATAATTTTTTTTTAGCCCCTAACTGGGCACCTGGCACGTTGTGTTGTGGTTTATGGCTAGGCTGCGATATCTACGCCTTTTTCGGTTTTGGGGTTTACAGCTAGCCTGCAACAGCGGCCACGTGATGCTCAATGGTCATGTCACGAGTAATCTTCGTTCGCCCTCGAGAGGGCCGTTGGCACGTTGTGTTGTGGTTTACAGCTAGGCTGCGATATCTGACCTAAACTCTTCAGTCGTCGGTAGTATAGTTGTAAGTATGTCATCCTTCACGCAGGTGACGGGTGTTCGATTCCCCGCTGGGTGATAATTGTTCTTTTTCCCTTAAAAGGGTGGTTGCCACGTTGTGTTGTGGTTAACAGCTAGGCTGCGATATCTGCGCCTTTCGCCCAAAGACATCCGATTTAATTTAAGTCCTAATTAGTCTCCCCGCGACGCTTCTCGATCAAAAACAATTCGGCGATGACAGAAACTGCTAACTAAGATGGTTTACAGTCCAATTTAGTTTGGGTGGACACGGATGCCAAGGTCAGTTAAAAATCGTTTCCTCGCCGAGGGAGAGATGACGGGTGCGGGGTATTTTTTTCTCCGCTATTCGTGAGTATAGTGTACTTTTCACTGTAGGTTCCATCACTGGTTACGTGATGAAGTTTTTTCTTCCTATGTTCGGGGCAAAACCAAACTAAATAGTCAGTGGCGACAGCATGCGACGCTAACTCCTCTTTTCTACACCGACCTACACAGCCTGTAGTGACAGTTTTTGTTGTTGTTGTTGTTGTTGTAATGGTGGTGGTGGTTGTGGTTGCAGTAGTACTGGTACTGGATGGGTGATGTGATAGCTGTTACACTGGCTACATTTATTTCTCTGTACAAGTTAGTGCTACCTATTTAAGTCTGGGTGGACACGGATGCAAAGCTCAATTTAGTTACAATATTTCGTTATACAGTGACTTTCCCATCCTTCAGAGAAGATGATATGATTGGGGGGAGGGGGGGGGGGGGGGTTATGCCAGACACAGTTAGCTGAGAGAGCTTAAAATATTATTTTATTGTTCTCATTTCTTAACTATTTCTATTTTTATAATTTCCCCATGGATGATTTTTCAATCCTTCGAAGAGGGAGATATGACTGTGTCGAGGGGGGAGGGATATGACAGACCCTGTTAGCTGAGAGCTATTTTCATTCCTCTCCATTTTACCATTCTGGGCAACAGCAACATGTGGCTGAGTACAGCTAGTTGTACATATTCTCCCACAAATCCCTAGTTCCTAAAATGCTATGTATGAGATATTAACAAAGCAAACTATCTACTCACTGTGAGACATGTACTGTTATGTTATTTCTTTAAAAAAGAAAAAAACTATGCTTATGACAATCCTGCTGTCTCCCAGCTGATTATGTGTCAATGATATTTATATGACACAAAAAGCTATAGAATTTCATTGAATTAACACAAACTATGATTTGGATGCTCAACGAAGGGTTTGCTATCATAAAAGTAAATGACCCTTTTCCACGCCTGCAGGTGTATTGGGCATATAGGGCTAGAGCTATATTTTATAGACAAATCGGCACTTGGTGGGTGTTGAGTCAACATAATGCTGGCTGCCTTTATTTCCCTGGACTGTGCCTGGTACCCATTTAGGTCTGGGTCAACCTGACAGCCAAGGTCATTTTTGAAAAAAAAAAGTCTTGCTCCGTAAGGACCTGAACATATGACCTTCTGATCTGCAGATAAGTGCCTAGCAACTACACCATGGCAGTTGCGCTTTTCTATCAAAGTTTGTGTTAATTTATATCTTGATAGCTTCTTGATGGCAGTCACACCCTACTTGCAACATATTTTTAACACTGCATGTCTTTTAAATAATTCTTCCTTATGAAAGTTGTCGGAGGCTACTCTGGTGCAGGTATGGACAGCTAGTATGATAGTAGTGAATGTTCCATGTCTGCACCTAGTTGACCTAGGCATGAACCGGAGTTCACTGTGACGGATAGATGACTGTGGGAACTCATGCCTGACTGAGTGTCTCGCTGCCAAGTCACGAGTACAGCAAGAATGCTCAACTGACTGGTGACTGCAAAAAACCAGTGGGACAGCTCAAGATAGAGGACAGTTGTTCCCAGGACATGCATCCCTAGAGACGTTATAGTTGCAATGTGCTATGTTTAGACAACAGTGACCAATAGTCTGTGTTATGATGTGTTGTTAGACAGCAGCAGTACTCTTGTGTTATGTCCCGTCTGACAGAGATAGGTTTTATGTGTAGCTTGTTATGTGGGTAGCTGGTTAGGTATTATTATCAGTCTTGGCAATTAGAAATTGAAAAGTGTTGACCAACGGGGTTGCCCGGGCAAAATTTGGAGTTACAAATCTAACCAAAGTTTTTCAGGATCCTCGCCGGTGCAACAGAGTTCATGCACTGCGCTGAGATTCTTTGGACTCAGGCTTGATTTAGAAGAAGAACGGAGCACTTATGGGTTACACCTGTGTGCCATGATGTTGATCCATTGAATAAACAATATCGTCAGTCTGATAGGTAAGTCTGGTTTGTAGTGGTTGTTGTGATTTGATCGGTCTTCATTCACTTTGCCCACTTTCAGTAGATGCAACACGATCTTGGTGTGGAGTTTAATTACAGAGGAAAGACCTGTACAGGAGCGGTGTGGGTTCAGACCCAGTTACTATCTATGGTAGGAGTGAGAGGTGATTTATAAAGCCCTCACAGCCTTTGTTTAGGATAGGGGTACCCAAGACTCCTGAAGCGAACTGCCATTTGTCATATTGTTCTGTACATTAAAGATTGTTATGTGCTCTGTAGGTGTTTGGATTAAGTGTGTTTAGGATAAGTTTATCTGTCACAGGCCTACACCCCGAGCCACGTGCCGGTACGGCAGACATTCGGTCTCTGACAGGTAAAATTGAACTAGCCTCTTAAAGTGTGTATTGCATTACACATATGTTAAATATGTCATTAAGGGAAACAGTACACAGTTGTATCCCAGACAGTGAACTTGAGTGAAAAAACCTGGGAATCAGAAATGATATTACAATTCAACCACAGCAGGTAGCAATTATTTAAAGAAGCAGCTTCTAGCATTTCTTATCAAATTAAATTAAATCATCAAAAGTAGTTCAAAGGACATACAAATATAATTTAAAGAAAATTAGTTCATGGGTTTAAAAAAATACAGAGAAAGCTCCTCTACATGAAAAACAGACAATGAAATAATCAAACAAAATGTGAAACAAACATCAAAGTGAGGAGGGAGACATGACTGTCATAGGTGTCAGATCCTAGGGGCTTGTTTCTTAACCACCACCCCCCCCCCCCCCCCCCTCTTCCCTCCGTTCCCATAATTCTGTAAGAGGACTAAGAGCATCCCATTTTAACTCTGCACATTCTGTTTCTTTAACAGTCTTTGTTTATATATTTCATATTATTTCACGTATACTATATATTTATTTACCATTCAGCACATTAACCATAATAATAATGTGGTGAACAGCAAATAAATACAATATACTTGAAATAAAATAAAATATATAAACAAATACTTTCAAAAATAATTTCTATACATGGCTACAGATAGTATCTCAGCCCCTTTTAAAAATTATTAAGTAGGGGGAGGAGACACAAGGGCTTCAGCCATCATCAAATGTACCTAGTAAATGTGTATGGTGGTGAGGAGGCCATAGTCATGGGGGGCACAAAGGACCCTCCACTCAATGTTTTCTTAATTTATTGGTTGGGGGAGGGGTAGCAGAATGCATCTTACTGTTACCTATTCAATTTCTACCTGGGTGGTATGAGGGTGTAGTACAGGGGGCACAATGTTTTTTTTTTTTAATAATTTGAAGGCTCGGCCCCATCCCCAGTCTTTTGCCTAGAAAAATATGAATAGTGGGGAGCTCCCCTCGTTTTTAGCGGGCATAAAGTGAAAAGAGCGAACGGACCAACTGGCAAGCACTGCACTAAGGCATTTGGGAAGAAGCATAGAGAGAGCAAATAACGTCAATGCTGTACAGACTAGGCTATTGAATAATGAGGAATCCCAGACACTAACACGATTGCTTGACATGGGAGTAAAGCATGGTAAAGCTCGTCAATGCTGTCTTTGAGGCCAAGATAGGAGACAATTTAACCAGCTTCTCATGGGAACAATTAGTAGAAGTACTTTTGAGTGGCTGCTGCATCGGAGGACTGGCCATGCATGGGAATGCCCACTGTGCAGTGACGTCGATTGTGAAAACTTAACATAACTGACTCAGAGTCTGAATTCCTGTGTGGGTTTCGGGGCCCTATTGTGGGGAAAACAAGAATAGATCCACAGCCTCCCCAAACAAGCAGGTCGTAGAAGTCGACTATCTGGGAGCTTCGTTCGAATTCGGAGTGCAGGGAACAATCACCAAATGTAAGTACACAAACTATTAAAACGGATTTATTTTGGTCAAGATGCATAGTGACTTTTTCAAAAAAAATTAAAACAATACAGCATTAAATAATCGTAAAATGTTAATATATATTTAGTGTGATAATGATTGAAAAAAAATATTAATATTTTACAATCAGATTTTAAGAACAGTCAAAATAGAAATTCTATGATGTACCACAAACATTCTCCATCGACGACTTACTTCTTCCACCCAATTTTCAATCAGACATCTTCCTGCTGAATTACCCGGTCTAATTTCGTTACGATCATAAACTGGAGGATTGGCACCGACTCTTACATTTGCAGTAGCCATAATAAGTTAACTTCGTCTATACCACCTAACGTTATAAATATTATTATATTTAAATTATATTGCTCTCTTGAAATGCTCTCAGCAGAAGTATGGGTTGCTATAGTAAACAAATCCGCTATAAATCATGTCCAAGTCATTTCCTGTGGGCTCGGAAAGCCGTGAATTAGTCTTTTATCATTCGTTAAGAGGTTCTTTCTTCTTCTTCTTCTTTTGTCAAAATCTGCTTGTGCCGCTAGGCGTCGCAGTCTATCAGATGATCGGCAACCGAGCCAGGGCGCGCTCAGTCGCTTCATATGCCCTGATGTTAGGAAGTCTCAAGTTGTCCGTGACTCCTTCAATCCATCATCTTCTTGGTCTTCCCCTGCCTCTTGGTGTTTCGATTTTCATGTTGTATGCTCTTGATGCTGGCATCGTTGGTTCCATTCTCATTAGGTGACCAAACCATTTCATTCTTTGCTTCTCAATAAATTTAACGATGGGTATGGTTCCAATAGTTCTTGTAATCACATCGTTTCTCACTCGATCTCTTTTGGTTTTATTCGCAGCCATTCTCAAACATCTCATTTCACAGGTGGTTAGTCTTCTCTCGTGTTCTTTTGTTAATGTCCAAGTCTGACATTGATAACCTAATGTCGGTATAAAGATTGTATTTATAATTTGTTAAGAGGTTAGCCACGAATATATTGAATAAGTGGCCGTGGACCAAAACAGGCGATGGTCGTTGAGAGGAGGCGAGTTAGTTGATGGGACAGCTAACTCTATAAAATACCTCAAAACTATACGATATTGCCATCGGCGGGTAAGAGGAGCCATAACCTCTCCCTCCTGCTGCCTTGCAGGGTAAGTCTCTTTAGACAAAGGCTATTGGAGTCAAACCATATACAAACCGGCGGAAGACAAGGGGAAACCACCGCTGTATTATCCCCAGTAAATCATGCCTCAAAATAATATGAATTCAGATAACGACGTGAATGGGGATTCCAGTGGAATCACCTCGTCCGGTAGGGAGCATCATGTTCTGCGGTGATACCCGACCGTCATCCAGCTACTGCTAGAAAAGGTAAATGGTAGAAATATCCTGAACATTGGTACATGGAATGTCAGAACACTCGTACACAACGTAAAGCTGGATAACATCAAGATGGAAAGGAAGAGAATGAACATCAACATATTAGGAATTAGTGAAATGCGATGGCCAGGAGCAGAGGAACAGTATTCAGATCAGCACAGAATTATTTACTCGGGTGGGAAAGAATATAGTAAGAGAGTTGGTATTATTTTGGATCCGAAGAACTCAAAAACTGTTAAAGGATTTTGGACAATATCAGATAGAGTACTATTAGTAAAACTTCGCGGCAGACCGTTTGACATCAACTTAGTACAGATTTATGCCACAAAGGCAGATAGTTCAGATGAAGATATTTACGCATTTTATGACGAGTTAGACATGGCTGTTGATCAATGCAAAAAAATTGTGAAGTAACAATGGTACTTTCAACGCGAAAATAGGAAGTGAAAAAATGTACGGAAAACGGGTGGCTATGGCCTAGGAGAAAATTTGAGAGGTGACAGATTAATAGCATGGGCTGAGTCGCGCAGCATGATAATAGGTAACACCTGGTTTAAACACCATCCTCGAAGATTGTGGACTTCGAAAAGTCCTGGTGATAATGTCCGCAATTGTGGTTGGTGAGCACAATATAAACAATTTACGTTATGCTGATGACACAGTCTTGATAGCAACAAGTCAGACAGAACTACAGGAAATGATAGACATTGTGGTGTTAGAAAGTGGAAGAATGGGCCTCAGTTTGAATAATGGAAAGACAAAAGTAATGGTGGTATCAAAGAAACAAATTATTCCTAAATGTATAATAAAAGTCGACGGTGTTATTTTAGGACAAGTACAGAAATTTAAGTATCTGGGCACATGGATAACATCAGATGAAAGATGCATAACTGAGTTAAGAAACAGAATAGGACAGACAAAAACTGCATTTTATAAAATGAAAAACATCTTGAGCAATATATCCTTGTCATTAAGAGTTAGAAAAAGAATAGTTGCTTGCTATATACATCCAGTTTTATCATATGGCTGTGAATCCTGGACAATTGGTAGACAGGCCACACAATTTCTTGAGGCCTCAGAGATGTGGTTTTACAGAAGAATGCTTAGAATACCTTGGGCAGCCAAAAAGAGCAACCAAGAGGTTTTGAAAGAGGCGGGAGCCCGAAGACAACTTATCACAGACATCAAAAGGAGACAATCATCATTTTTCTGCCATGTTATGAGAAGAGGGAAAATATAACATGTTATGACCACTGGAAAGATCTGTGGAAGGAGGGATAGAGGAAGACAGCGAGAGAAGATGCTTGACAGTCTTGTTGCATGGCATGGAGGTGTGTCGGCACACGAACTGATACATGCTGCAGGAGATCGCAGATTATGGAGAGGCATCATCGCCCACGCCAGTCGGTAAGGCACCTGATGATGATGATCATTCGTTAACTATGCAAGAGACACTTGGGGTTCACCTCTGTGTAGGAAAATACTAACGCTACTTCTGGAAACAGCTATCGTTTAATTCAATAACTTACCGATAATGGTATTTATACTGTTAACGTTTCTCGGTTCTTGCTCTGTTTATTTCCTAGGCTTGAAAGGGGCAGGAGGAGTGGGAGAAAAGGGGAAAGGTGGGGGGAGGGGGGTCGACAGAATACTGTGCTCAACATGCATGTCGCAAAAGTCGACTAATTATGCCTATTTCCTTCAAAAGCGACGTGCACATTTCTGAAAGCTAAGGAACAATCAGATAATGTACAAATAAACTAGATCTGTAAAACAGATCTGCACGCATATCTCAAGTTTAGGAACAAGACCAAAGTCCAATAGTGGGCGAACAACCAGAACTTTCCGCTGGAGTTTACAGCCTGTGAACACGAAGAAGAAGAGGAAGAGCATTTTAGAGGATTTTTATAATTTATGTGTTCTTTATTTTTTTTTTATATTAACAGTTAAACTATATATTTCTATTGTCCACATATTTAAAAGCGTAGACCTATATATTTTACAGTTTTCTGCAATTAGCTGGTGTAATTTAAAACGTTAGGGGTCTCGAGGTTTTGTATAATTTAGGACCTCATCATGTCCAAATCTGTCGTGGTCTTTCCTGTCCACTTCTGACCGTTAATTGATTAAAACATGTTACACCTTCGCTTCTTCCCCTCCTCCTTTCCCCGAGACCATTCCAGTTAAGCAGCGTACATCCTTGTTGACTGTAACATTTAATGCTACAATTAAAGTAAGCTTCATTTTACAGCTTTTCGGGAGATTTTGTTTGGCCATACCCTTGTCCAAAGTTGTTTTGCCCACATGTGTTCATTTCATTATATGCTATTTCAGAGCATCTCAACAATATTGCTCACATTTTTTAACCCAGCGTAAAATGAGAATGTTTCGCACGCATATCATTTGGCTGGTTGGTTGGGAATTCTCGGAAAGACTGCATTTCTTCTTCTTCTTCTTCTTCTTCGCGTTCACCAGCTGTAAACTCTGGCGGAAGGTTCTGGTTGCTCATCCACTACTGAACTGCAGTCCTGCTCCATAGCCTGAGTGTTGCGTATGCATCAGTTTTACAGATCTCATTCTCTTGAATACAGACTGTTGGTTCCTTGCCTCTCCGGCAGATGCACTCCGACTTCATTCACTGTCTCGGATTTCTCTCTTCATTCTGAGGACGTGTCCAGTCAACCTCCATCTTCGTTTTTAATTTCTAAATTTGCATCTTCTATGTCTGTCATTTGTTGTAATCTAGAATTGCTGATTTTATCTTAGTGGTGATAGTTGTTATTTAAACAACATCCTGTTCATCCCACCTGGCTAATAATTGGAATGTATAATTTTTTTGGTTCATATTCCAATATTTGATATTTATAAATGTCCACTACTTCTGGTTATTTCAAAGTGCGTGGACTTTTCTGGGAGCAATGTAACCTGTCAGTTTTGTTTTTAAGAATGTCAAGAGTATTAAGCAGACAAACACGGGGATGTCATAATGAGTTTCCTTTTGCCCCCACTCCACACACAAACTTTTGACATGCACAGAGAGGAGTGGCGTTATCAATTTTTTTTATTAGTAAAAGTGTAAAACAGATAGAAATTCATCAGGGAATTAAGATCCAGTATGGTAATGCATGCCTGTTAGTCCAGCAAGTTTACGAGTACCTCTCTAGTTCCTTTCTCCACAATTCTGGGTGTACCTATTTTGCTATGACCCTGTGGGTTCCAGAATAAAACATTATATTTATATTCTCAGGTTTACTCAACGCATGTCCTATTTTGAATATATATCCCAGCGTCTTTTCCTCACCTCTTGATTCACTCACATGCTTACTTACTTTACTATGTGCCAAAAGTTTAGCTAATCACAAAACAGATAACTATTGATGCTCATGAAACCTCTCATCAATCACAAAATAGATAAGACCAGCCACTCATTCTCAAAACAACAACCACACAGAACAGATAAGAATAGCTGTCCATACTTATGAGGTCAATCACAGAGAATATAACATTAATTAACAGCACAAATAAGAGTACAGTCATCTTTGCAGTTTTTGTTTCTCTATTCTTTTTTTTTTCTGCGTTTACCCAGAGATGTAGTTACATTGTGCCCATTTACAGAATAGCCTTTCGGCCGACATATCCAACTTCTGCAGGCATTTGTGAACCGGGTTAGCCTTCCCAGCTCTCCTGACATTCTCTCCACATTTCCAAACCACTGCAGTCTACTAGCCTTCCTGATGCCTGTAAATAGTGGTCACTTAAAAAGAAGCTCTGTCGTTACTGATGGACCCACAGATTTGTAATAAGCTTTCTCTCTTTTTGTTGTACTCAAGGTTTCAGAACCATAACTGGTCTTATCTTATCAGTCCTCTAGACATTCTGATCTTGGTATTAATGAGACAGAGCATTTCATATTAGCTTAGGCATGTTTTATAGCCTAGTATACCTTATTTCAGGATGTACACTAGATTAATGACGTTAATAACAGAACAGATTAAATGAAAATTTATCCGTTAATATAATGCGAATCACAGAAAACTGACACTACAGCTATCTAATTGCACAAGAAAAATAGGAAGACTACATAAATGGTTTCACTATGTTTTTAATTGTTTGCTTTCAAACCTGCTAAAAATATAATGTTCAATAACATTATATAACTGATCAACTCAGCATAGAAAGTATAAACTTTAACATTTAACAGAGGAACACAGACATAATTCAGGATAAGCAAATAATTCCAGTCAAAACTATTTACAATGGAAGCAACTGAAAAGGTAAGGTATCATCAACAATGGCAAATATTAACTAGGTAAAACACATTAATGCTACTGGAAAACAATAATAAAAATAGGTGTTTTTCAAAGACAATTCAACATAGCAAAAAAAGGCATCTTTGACATAGCTTAATCCTATCTGTACCAAACAACTTACACTGTTAATTTACTTTACCCCAATAAATTGTTGTAACAGCCCACTCTGTCCAATTATTAGTGTAACTGTTACTATCTTATATCACCTAATGCTTTGCAGACTGACATGGGTGATCATGGCGCTCCACAACCTGCAATCATGAACAGCACACAGCAGTTTGTATGACCACACTCTTCTGTGCCATAACAAAAGGCTGTTAAGATTCTTCACATTCTGTCTTTCTTTGGCTCTCTTTCCAGTCTACACAACATGTTCCAGTTTCTTTCTTCTCAAAACATGGCCCCCACAAATGTGGCTGTTTGGCTGGTGTTTGTGATAAGTTGTGATTCATTTTGGCTGTCCAAGACATTTTTAGCATTCTCATGTAAAACCACATCTCTAAAGGCTAAAAAAAACCTGTCTGGTTAGTTTACTTATTGTCCTGGATTAGCAACCATAAGTTCAAACTGGTATATAGCATGCAGAATTCTTTTTTTTTTCTAACTTCCCAAGACATGGATTTACTGCATAAAATTATCTTTATTTTATAAAATGCAGTTTTTGCATTTCCTAATCTGCTCTTTGCCTCTGTTATACCTCATTCATCCGATGTTATCCATGTTATATTCTGCTCCATTATTCAGGCTAATAGTCTAAATTAGCTCATACGACACACCTGTTTAAACACTTTTTTTTTTAAATCATCAGAGCTACAAAGAAATGCAAACATTTTTCTACTGCCATTTATCTCCCAATGGAACATATATATAAGGCCCACATGGTCCATTGAAGACCGGCTAATGATTAGTTGGATTTTGAACTCAGATATTCTATAGTATTCTTCTTCATTCATTTGAGGCTGTAACTGAATTTTTGATGCCCCTGCAGATTGTGAGGCCCTTAGCAGGTTAGAGTACCAGGCTCTCATGCAGGAGACTTGAGTTCCATCCTCAGTAAAGGATGGAGATTTTTTCTGTCTGAAGCAAAAATAAAAACCCTAACCTCCACAGTCCATGGTTACTGCATCAGCAATATGGCCTTAAATCCAACAGCTCAGGACCATCCTTTTTTACACCACCTTAAAAGTAGCAAATAGCTGCATAAGACCATATTTGTATAGCGTATACATTTCTCTCTGCGGGTTCTGAAGCCCCCATATATTTGGAGGGGGGGGGGGGGGATAAATCAACTCACTGCCTACCTAACAAGTATGTCGTACAAGGCAACTAACTGCGGAAGTTTCTTTCTAAGTAGGGAAGGCATCTGCTGAAAGGCAAGAAACCAACAGTCCGCACCCAGAACCTTCTGCCGGAGTTTGCAGCCAGCGAACGCTAAGACAAAGATGAAATGTATCAACTAATGTGCTGCCAGATTTCCATGCCATAACAAACGGCTGAATCTTCTTTAGTCTTTCCCTGTCTTTCTTTCCAGTTGATGCAACATGCAGTCTTTTCTCTTTTCCCAATGTGACCAAATAAATGACGACTGCCTCTTTCTGATATTTAGGATAAGTTATTTTTACTCTGCAGCTTTTTTCAAAACATTTACATTACAGTCCTCATCAAAAATTTCACAATCAGACATTTGCATCTATTTCTAATTCTTCAAATGTATACCATTCAGTACAAAAAATATAAGACTAGATGTCTGAAATCATAAACATCACAGCTAACACTTACTGGATCTATGTGCTTAGTACTCAGCTTTGCAATGCTGACTGATTGCACTGGTTGGAAAAAAATGATATAGCTACAGAAGTTAATTATAAAACTAGTGAACATAACTAATATAGCTACAACAGTTCATTTAGAAGAGAAAACTAATGAACATAACTAATATAGCTACAAGAGTTAATTAGGAAAAAAAACTAGTGAAAAGAACTAAAACGGTTACATGAGTTAATTTAGAAAAGAAAAACTAGTGAACAGAATTAACAGAGATATAGTTCAGAAGTTTAAAAAAGTGAACTACCACCTACAGATCATGTTTATATTACTTACAAAGACATAAGTAATTTCTTCACATTTTAATTTTTTAAATAAATGTATTATGACTGACAGTGTATTGTGCAAGGATTTAAAGCAACTGAGCTACAAGCCTCATCAAGACAATTTCGAGCTACTAAGGGACATTCCAGCACTGTTATACTGCTAGTAACTTCCTTACTGCTAGCATGTCCACTTTCTTCAATGCTGCCACATTTTACCTGTGAAACATCCTCTTCTTTCACCGTTTCACATTTAACTGTGCCAGCTGGTGTGAAACTATCTTCCATTTTAATTTTCTTTGCTTTGACATCACCATCTTCATTTGACTCATCTTTAGGTCTTGCAGATTTTTTGATGGTCTTAAGTTTCCAATCTCCTTGTAATTTCCCCAAGAGTCCTTCATCGGCTACTACTTGCCAACTCTTTTCAGACTTTAATGTATGAACTGAAGTAAGACAGAAAGAAGGACCATTATACTGTGGAATTTTAACCTCCAGAGCCTCACAGAGTTGTTTCATGACATCATCCACATAGGCAGAGATTTTCATGTCACATTTCTTGTCATGTTTTGTAGGCTGCAAGTTCACAATGATGAGTTTCCCGCCATTTTTCTTGGTTTGCAGGGGAATGTTCCCACTTGGCAGTATTTGCAGAGATGTTCCCAAACATATGCTGAGGTCAGATTTTCTGGAACGGGAATAAACAGTTAAAATATAGAAATATTTTATTCAGTAAGTCTATACTGTAATGTTCTATGATTAATATTATTGATTATTATTATATATATATATATATATATATATATATATATATATATATATATATATATATATATATATATATATATATATATAATATATATATATATATACACATGTGTATGTGTGCGTGGACATGCGCGCGCACACACACACTTTTAACCTGTCTGCATGTGAATGTGCATGCATGGATGGATTCATGCATGCTACAGATGCATGCATGGATGAATGGATATATGTATGCATGTATGAATGCAATTATCTAAGTGTGCTGTTTTGCTTAACCATCTTCATAGCTGTTTATTAACATGACCAAATGTACCATTTGTTTAATGTTTAAATAAGAACTGACATCACAGCCTTCGGAATATTCACATATGCGCTCCATCCCCATCTTCAACAGCAAGCGCAGAGTTCCGATTCCGATGGTACTAGTAACAGTATGAGTATATACCAACCTCACCTTTATCCTGAGTTGATCATCGGTCAGATTTCCTGGTCACTCCTCGCAGCACCCTTCTCTCCAGACCGGGATGATCCATCTATGCCTCTGCACTGTTCACTCGCCCCCCGAAATGCCATTACAACATCTAGCTGTATGTTTGGGTGTTATTGTATGTGTGTGTTTTTTATGTGGGACTGTGTATGAATAATTTCTTGTGTATGTTGTGTGTTTATTTACGTATGAAGAAAAGATATAAAATAGAACGAAAAGTATATTAGCAAGCTTCACAATATAACAAATACAAACAAAACGCGAATGTTGCAGCTATGTACGTAAGGGGTTGTATGAGGATGTGAGGATTTCTGTGGCTATCTGGGTGTATGTATGGGTGTTTGTATGTATAGGTGATTGTGTATGATTAGGTTCTTGTGTATGAATGAGACTGTATTGCAATATATAGGTGTTTGTGTACGATAAGGTGCTTATGTATATAGTGTTTGGGTTTGTATGAGTGAGTGTATGTATTTGTATTTGTGTGTATGCCAGTGTAAGTATGTATATGTATTCAGATGTGAGTATGTATGCATGAATGTGTATGCATGCATGAGTGTATGTATGTGGATTAATGAGTGTGAGACTGTTTATCTGTAAATGCATGCATGAGAGTCTGTAAAAAGTTGATTGTCTATGAGTTTGAGTACAAGTCTGTATGAGCATGAGTGCATGTATGTATTTGTATGAGAGTGTTTTTGTGTATGCACAGGTGTGCCAATGTCTGTGTATGTATGGGCATATAAGAGTGTATGTGTACGCGTATATTCAGAGTGTATATAAGATGTCATCATTTTTCGGCCATGTTATGAGAAGAGGGAAAATAGAACATTTTGTGACCACTGGAAAGATCTGTGGAAGGAGGGATAGGGGAAGACAAAGACAGAAGATTCTTGACAGTCTTGTTGCATGGCATGGAGGTGTGTCGGCACACGAACTGATACATGCTGCAGGAGATTGCATAAGAGGAGAGGCATGATCGCCCACGCCAGTCGGCAAGGCACCTGATGATGATGTATGCATTATTTTAATATATATAACATGCATTTTAGATAATCACAGACATCAGAAGGAGACAGTCATCATTTTTCAGCCATGTTATGAGAAGAGGGAAAATAGAACATGTTGTGACCACTGGAAAGATCTGTGGAAGGAGAGATAGAGGAAGACAACGAGAGAAGATGCTTGACAGTCTTGTTGCATGGCATGGAGGTGTGTCGGCACACGAACTGATACATGCTGCAGGAGATCGCAGATTATGGAGAGGCATGATCGCCTACGCCAGTCGGCAAGGCACCTGATGATGATGATGATAGATAATATGCAGTTGTGGTCTGAAAGGGTTGACTGTAAGACGGGACTGGGTGCCCAATTTGTAACCCTTCGAAAATAAAGTTTGTTCATTCATTCGTTAGCTTGTGATGTATCAATTCACACCAAGATGTGCAGAACCAGCCAGTCTATCTGCCCGTTCATTTGTTATTAATGTTTGTTATGGTACAACACAATGTACCACTCATTAAAGCACTGTACTGTTGGTATTTTAAACAGACAGATTCAAAATCAGTGTTTGCAAATAGTGTCACAAATGTAAACTTACTTGCACTCTTCAATTGCCGTACTTAGATCTTGCTCCGGCAGTGAATCCTCCCAGTCCAATATAGTGTCTATCAACTTTCCCCTAAAGTAAATAAAGATGCACATTCATAAGGCACCATTAAAAAGAAACAGAGTAGTAAATACATGTTCACATTAAGGAAAACAGTCAATATAAAGAAAACAGTTCTATAAATGATCAATAAATAGGTAACTGCTACCCGCTCAGAACAGAAGGTCTCAAACGCAGGACAGAAACACTAATGGAGTGCTTATGGCGTGAACTAATCAGAGACACAGAGGTTTAAAATACGGTAAGGGTGTGAAATGCCTGAATGAATGAACAAATTAACGAACATTATTTTATGACAGAAACTGCAAGAGATGGCAAAAGACAGGTTGGGAGCTTGATGTGAGCTGGTTGAGTACTTCTTTGAGGAATAAAAGGCAAAAAAAGGAGATGAGGAGCTCAATAAATGCCTACTTCAAAAGGTCCCAAAAGTTTTAACGAGAAAAGCATGCAGAAACAATATACCATTCTAGGATAATGACACATTAAGACAACTGAGGGGGAAAAAATAAATTACACAGATCTCAAGAAAGAGTAGCTGCACAGACATGGAATAAAAGACAATAGGAATACCTAATTTACAAGCAACTGGAAAAGCAAAAAAAATCGTTGTAAAAAAAAAACAATGCCACTGACTGCCTTTATATACCACTTATGCTGTGTAGGCAGGCGGTCTGTGAGCCTGATGATTTACGGCCACATGGCTAGTGCTGTCGCCACAACTGCGCAGGTAAGGATTTTATTTTGCCCCCAACAGAAAAAAAAATCCCCAGCCTTTCTGAGGATTCAAACCCGGGTCTCCGGTATGAGAGTCCAGCATTCTATCCATGCGGCCAGCCTATGAAAAAAGAAGCGTTGTAATCGAGGAAATCTCCAGATGATAAACATCTAATGAGATGCTAGAAATTCTAGGAACACAAGTATTAAAATAAATAATTTGAAATATGAGCTGGAACAATGATACAATGCTGAAGTTTTGGAGAGTGGAATTTGTGGTCCTAATACTAAAACCTGGGGAAAGTGATGCAGGGACCTCTTATCACAAGTTTCATAATTTCAGGTTTTAAAAAAAGTAGATGGAAAGTAAGAAATACAGCAGCATTGAATCCTGACTGGCCAAAACAAAAAGAATATTACTTCTGAAATTACATGGAGTTTGACCTGTTTTTTTTTTTTATTGCAACACTTATTAAATCATGTTAAGACTGTTGTAACAATTCAGTATATTATACTGCAGCCAGTGACATGTGTTGTTATGAGACAATGGAAACTGAACATGTTATGACCATTGGAAAGATCTGTAGAGGCAGAGGAAGACAATGTGATGAGGTTCTTGACAGCCTTTTGTCATTGCACGGAGAAGTGTCAGCACAGGGACTGATAGATGCTGCTGAAGATAGCAGACTGTGGAATGGCATGATCTCACTCCAGTCGGATTGACACTGATTGAAATCAGTGCAGTGTATAACAAAATGCTTAAATCAGTGCTGTATATAGCACAATGCTTTAATCAATTTCATCTGTAGCATAATGCTGAAATCAGTGATGTGTATAGCACAATGCTGAAATCAGTGATGTATGTAACACCATGCTGAAATAAGGGCTGTATACAGCATAATGCTGAAATAAATTCTGTATACAGCACAATGCTGAAATAAGAGCTGTAAATAGCATAATGCTGAAATAAATACAGCGTAATGCTGAAAAAAGAGCTGTATATTGCACAATGCTGAAAAAATATTATGTATATATGCCACAGTAGGATAGCAGTTTGTGCACATGCCTAGTAAGACAGAGGTCCAGGTTAAATCCACAGAAATGGCCAGATTTATCCTAGCCTGGATGGCACTGAGCTCTATCTACCTTATACAAATGTGTACTAGATCATTTCAAAAATGTTCTAAGAAGTGTCCGGGATGGAAAGGTGATAAGAAAAGAAACTGACCACCCAAACTCATATGTTAAGGCTTTAAATGTGTGATGGTCTAACACTTCCACCCCAATAGCTGAATATGCTATGAGGCTACCATTGTCTGTACATAACATTTAAATTTATTGGAACTGTAGACTGCTTTTTAAGAAAGTTTTCTAAATGTAATCACATAGATCAAGGTGTTATTCTTGTCAAGAAATTAATCTGGCTAAAATCTTTTCTTCTTTGCGTTTGGTTTTGCATGCTTAAATAAAATTGTCAGATATGCTGCCTCTGTGAATTCACATGTCAGTTGTGGCTCCCTTGTGGGTTCCTCATCACTTGCTCTGCACACTTTGCTTTTGAGGGAAAGTTTTTCTTTATAGCTGCAAGTATCCAGGCTTGCAGACTGTGCTCAGGTATTTGTGGTCCCATCTGACATGCACACTGTGGGAACTGTACAGTCGTTAGTTTAACTAAAATAAAACACATTGTTTACGAAAAAAAAAAAATATGCTGTCTTACTTTTAACAAAGACTGTTAAACAAATGTTTTATAAATAAAACCTACCTGCATAATCCCCTGGATTTATTCTGCCTGCATGATCCTCCAGTTAGATTCCTAGCCATTGTTGGAACGCAATTCTCTTTTATGTACTGTGAAAGAAATGGAAAGTAAATGAAGTAATAGTAAAGTAGCCATGAGTTGAGAACCAACATCATAGCACACAGCTCATTCCCACTAGCGCTGCCTCTCCATCTTCAGCAGCCAGCACAGAGTTCCAATTCCAAAAGTACCACCAACAGTCTGATTGTATGTCTGTCTTACGTTTCCCAAGTGTTGAGCATCAGCCAGATCCTCTAGTCATTACTCGCTGCACCAATCTCTTCTGACTGTGTTGATCTATAAATGTGCCTATGCAATGTTCACTCTCCCCTAATTTTCTCCAGCATCTTGCTAAAAGTGTTTTGTAGAGTGATAATCCTGAAACCTCTGAGTCTCAAGGGATCTTTGCCTGGTTCTGGAAGTGAGATTAAATAGCTGACCCAATCCTGGGGTAGTAACGCTGTTTTGATGACTTGGTTGATACGAAAGTCATCTACATCAAGTTTTCAAGTGATGCCCTTCGAACACTGACTCCGACCGGCCTTGCAGGGTTCTGCTTTTTGAAATGATATCCAGATAGTATCATTTATGCTATTTGATAGTTTACCTTTAAATGAAATTATAAGTTTCCTATCAACTCTTTAATTTAGAACCCTTTTTGCCTTCTCTACCGCCTTTTGTAAACTGTAAGGTACCATTCGTACTTTCTGTAATTGTTAAACTGCTGCTTTCTTTACTTTTGAAGCCTGTTTTACTTCTATGATCTGCCACTGAGGCTGCACAGAAGTAGTTCTGGTGGTTCTGTTGCATACTTTCTGTCAAAGGCGTCCAAGAAGGGTACAGGCCCTCCCATAATTAAAAGTCACTAATGCTATATGCTCTATTCCGAACCTCGATTATATCCCAGAAATGAGAAGACTTTTACCAGGAATTTCCTCTAACTTTTTGAGCCAGTCCCACTGCACCCCTGTTACAAGAGAGTTAACAGCAGCATAAACATATTCTAAATTTTAAGCTGGGCACCCATTATCCATCAGTATAAAAGTAAATTTTGCCTCAGAACTCAAATGCTTGCACATGCCAATCATGCAACTGAACTGACAATGCAAGAGCTTGGAAGGAAGAAACTACAGAAAAAATGTCTTCCAGGAAGGAAGAGAGGGAAGCTAGAAAGATCAGTACTACTGAAATCAGAGATCAATTGACCATGTGATAAAAAAAATGCAAGAAGTTGTTGAGAAGTAGCACCATGATACAGCTCTAGTTAATAGGTGTGTTTACTCATTCAATGATAAAATTATAGAACATTTTAGAAAAATTAAAAATGGTCCCCAACACCAGAGTATTTTTAAATGCTGGCTTCAACAACAATTGATGACCAAAATGTGAACGACTAAGATATGAAACACCAGCAAGGATGCCTAATGTTCATATGCAATGCTGACTTACCTAAACAAAACCAAATAAAACACAAAAAAACAAAACTCCCTAAATTCCCCATCCTCCTCCTACTTCTATGTCACCATTTTGATCAAGGTACACTAAATACAATGTTTTTAATTAATGTATTTTTGCATTAAATATGATTAGCATGTGTTTCTATATTTACAGTGTTCGGTATTTAGAAAAATACACTCTAAAATTTGAGTTTGTTGGACCTTGGAAAACAATTTAGTTTCTATTATTTTCAATGGAAAACAATTGTAACTCGAACAATTTGAAATTCGAACGCCCAATTAAGTTTGAATTCCAAGGTACAATGTATATATAAACATATGCCAAAAAAAACTGTTCTAACCACCTAGAAGGAAAAAAAAATGCACACACACACATGCAGAAAAACTATTTTTGTTACCTGAAAACCACATTTATTACACTCTTCTACAAACATGTTTCCATGAAGTTCTGACAACCTATTGCGTGGGAAGCCTGATCGAAGATGAAGTCCATCAATATTCTGGCTGACTACATACTTCACTATTCCTGAAACAAATTATGGCAAGACATTACTACCATACTTCAATGAACAGACAACAGGCAATATTATTTTTATTTGGTGCTTAAAAAAAACAACAATGCTAACAACAACTATGGAAATACTTTTTGTTTTCAACAACCATAACTGTTTAGAAATCTACTGATTTATATGAAATACCTGCTCTCTCAAGTGCAACAAGTGCCATGTGGGTTACTGTGGGTTCTGCAGAATCAAATGTTACATCAAGCTGTGGAAATTCTCCTTTTTCTTCTAGTGTCCAAACACCTGAAAACATAAGTGTGAAAAACAACCTGGTTTGAATACAGTTTATAAGGAGCAGCAATGCACATATACCTTAATATGTTTATGTATTACATACATTAAGTTGTGGAAATTTTTATTTTTATTTTTTAGTTTAAGCCCAAACACCTGATAATATAAATGGGGAAAAACAGCTTTAATAAAAATTTTCTGGTGTGGTAATGTATATATTCCTTAATATAAGTTTTCTGTGGTTTCTGTTATTTTTATATTATTGCCAGGTTCAAACGATTCCCGCCCAGGTGATGTGATTATCTAAATATATAGTTCTGTGTTGACATGCAGACAAAGTCCACTGGAGTTCATAGCAAAAGTGAATGGACCCTGCTTAGTGCAACTAATATCTGGTTCGAGACTAGACATGAAGGCAGTTTTTACAACCTTCCACTTGCTTGAGAACCAGATGTACTCAAATGTTATAACTGACTCAGAGTGTGTTCAGAAAGGTGAAGACAGATATACTCTTCGCAGAGTGACAGGCATCGCTTCAGAGGTCCCAGGTAGCCGTGTCATTTAAAAGCATATTTTCTCTACGTCACACCGGTTCGTTCGAAAATGAACGGCAAATAGACTGGCTGGTTCTGCGCCACTCGGTGGTGAACTGATGCACAACAAGCTGGATGTTGTAAGGGTACTTCAGGAGTGACTGAACAGTACGGATGCACAAACAGATCACCAGTCTGAAGAGAATGGTGCTGCGAGGAGTGACCAAGCTGACACTCGGCACTCATGGAAAAAGGTAAGACAGATACACAATCAGACTGTCACTAGTGCCATCATAACTGGAACTCAGCAATTACTGATAAAGATGGTTATGCAGCATTTACGGGAATGTCCTGAGCACTGGGATTTTAATTCTTAACTTAAAATTCAACATGCCAGGTTCAAGAAGCCGCAAGGTTCAATTTCATTAATTAATTAAAATATGTGCTATCTTGACAATGAAGGTTGGCTACGGTAAACCCACTGTTGTCTTTGCAAATATTATTGGTGAAGCCCCAATCTTTTTCTTGGTGTGATTTTTGTAATCATTTGAAATCCAAGAAAACTTTTTTGCTTTTAAACCATCTGTCACAGAAATTTAACCACAGTACTTGAGGATTTTGAAACTGTTAAAATCCTTCTCTAATCTCCAAGCCACAAAATTTTACAGGAGTAAAAATATGTCATTTTAACAAAATCGAAAGTGAATCAAGTCAATTAAAATTGGGAAGCATCCCGTGTGGGTTCCGGGGCCCCATTGTGGGGAAAACAAGAATAGACCCACTGCCTCCCAAAAAGCATGTCGTAAGAGTCGACTAATTGGGGAGCTTCCTTTGAAGTCGGAGTGCATCTGCCGGAGAGGCAAGGAACCAACAGTCTGTATTCAAGAGAATGAGATTTGTAAAACTGATGCACACGCAACACTCAGGTTCTGGAGCAGGACTGCAGTTCAGTAGTGGACGAGCAACCAGAACCTTCCGCCAGAGTGTACCGCTGGTGAACGCGAAGAAGAAAGAAGAAGAAGAAATTGGGAAGCAGTTCTATGCTCAAGTTTAATGACAAGCAAGTAAGGTGTCAATGTGCCACTTCAAGAGACACAAGCTACACAAACAAGATTGTATTTGTTAGAGGTAATATGAAACACTGGCCTGCACTTTGTGTGACACCAACAATGACCAGCAAATGTGTTTTTGACAATCAGTAGGGCATATTATAACAACAATGAATCAGTTCTGTAATGATTATTGTTAACAGTCTTATGTTACTGTTCCCCTCTTAATCACTGAATTCTGTTGCTACATGATACATCATCAACTTGTAGCAGATCTTTTACATCATCACTTTGTAGCAGGTCCTTTACATCATCACCTTGTAGCAGGTCCTTTACATCATCACCTTGTAGCAGGTCCTTTACAGAAGACTGCTCCCATCATGGCCCACCTAGAAGAAACTTGGTCCCTCCCAGCTATCCTCCCTCATGCACTTTCCTGTCCTTGGTGTCTCTTATGTCCTGTCCTGTGCCCCCATTCTGCTGTTCGGCTCTTGAGCACTAATACAATGCGGATTCCAATGATTCATGAGCTATTTTCTAGGTCTGTGCGTGCCAGATTTAGTCAGCAGGCGGCCAGTTGAATAGCCCTGATTTATTCACTGTATTCTAGTTTACCCAAGACCAGGGTTTGCAGTATGGAATGGTGTGCAGTACCGCCAACTTTTTTACCAGGCATATTCTTTTTAGCGCTACTGCAATAGACACTGGGGTGAATACTGACACCTGTTAAAGACACTTAGTGGGGAGTATAGACACCTTTTTTTAATAGAAAAAAAAATCCCTCCTCTGGAGTATTAATGTATTATAAGTTCATTTATCTCACTGACACTGGGTGAAAGCATAGTGAAAAAGGATGTGTGTTCAGTAATCATACTGTTTTCACTCTTTCTAGAAAGATAAAGAAGACATCATCTCTCTATATGAAACAAAAAACATAGAGGGCAGAGAAGCAAACAAATGCTGAGGTACTGCTAGTAAATGACTGTCTTTACTTCCCAGCTAATTTCCCCCTTTCTCTGATTGGTGTATATCACAGTCCAGGTCAATGTTTGGTAGAAATTTGAACATTGGGCTACCACATCCCTTACAATGTATGTACACATGTCATTATGCTCAAAGTTCTAAATCACATACCTTTCGGGCCCCTAAAGTCAGGAATCCCAGCGGAGGTGCTGATACCCGCCCCAGTGTGAACAACAATATGTTTGCTACTTCTCATTAAATCAGCTAGCTCCTGCAGTTTGCTTGACAACAATTCTGGTGAATCAAATGTTTCTGGAAGTCCACATTTTCCTTTATTGTCGTATGGTGACAATCCCGATGCATAATTAACAGACATGTTATTTATTTTTAATCAAATCTTGATAATATTGCCTCTGGAAGTTTAATAAACAATCTTTCTTTTTCCAAGTCATTCAGTATTCACCAGGTAATTTATAATTTAAAATTTATTCATTTATTCGTTTTAGTTTTAATTAATTTTGATATTAATATTTAAAATTTCAGAATTAACGAGGTACCACTGTTGTTTACAAGTTCTCATTATAAAATAAATACTTAAAGCTACATTGTGCGATGTTTGAGGGGATGTTATAAGGCTGTTTTATTTGAGTATTAATTACAGCCCTGGACGCTGACAGACAACATTCATTAGTTTACAATAATTAACTTCTGAGCAGTGTTGCCACTTTTCTTTGACAAAAAAGATCCAAAACGGGGTAAAAAAATATCTAAAAAGATCTAAATTTGCGTGGAAAATATTTTAAAAAAATATCCAAATGAAAAGAGTCACAAATTACAAAACTATTGAAATGACTTACCCTATAGACACATGTCCTCATCTTCACTGATGTCCTCTTCACAAGATCCACAGGATAAACTTAGCTAGGATGATGAAGTTGAAGCTTCAGATCCCAAATTACTCTGGTATGCTTTAGCTGTTCCTATTTCTTTTAATACACAATCAGGGAGCTGATAAGTGGAACAGCATTTTCCTATTCTCATCAGGCCAAACTTTATTGTCAAGATAGCATTTAAGAGGTCTAATTTCATCCTGTTTCTGAGGTTAGATTTGATGTAATTCATAGCACTGAAAACTCTTTCTACGTCAGCATTTGAGTGGGGTAGTATCATGGCAGACATGGCCCATTCAAAGAGTTTACAGAATGGACTGTTTGATGAGGCATCTTTAAATTGTCTCACTTCACTCCAAAACGCTTCAGTTTCTGTTTTGTTTGTCCATTCAACTAAGTTTATTTTGGTTAACTGATATTCTGCTTCCGTGACACTATTGTCAGTAGCCCCTAAAAATTGCATAACTTTACAATATATAGGTATGTCCTTTACTGGCTGAAGTATGTTGCTCACAGAAAAGAGTGAAATATGTTTCAATACATCTAGATTTTCAGGAAGTCTCTGCTTTAGTTGCTTGAACAATGAGATAAGGAAATCTTGACAGCGTTTTCTTAAGTTGTTCTCTTCATTCTCTGTTAACAGTCCTTTTGTTTTTAAATCATCAATTTTTGATTCAATTTGATATCCAAGGTATGGCTTAGGAGCCAAATAGCTCTCTATAGTGCAAGTGAGCAAATCAACTTTTGAAGTTGGCAACACCAGTCTTTTACCAACTGAGTAAAATAGCAAAGTGAGATCGTCAAGTAATTTAACTTTATCAACATGTTTGGATTCGAACAGTTTATTAACTTTTTGCACTTCCATTAGAATAGGTTGTAAAAAGAGAAGGAATGCCAAATTTTTTTCATCACTGTACATTCCATATAGTATCTCAGCTGTGTAGCACTTTTCACTTTGTCTTGTTATTTCAAAGTGTGTCTTTAACTCCAACCATTGGTTCACAATTCTTTCAACAGCTGGTTGTATTGATAACCACCTGGTTTTGCAATCTGACAGAATTTTCAGTGGTGTGGAACCATTATTTAAGGCTGAATACAATGCATTGTATTGCTGTTGTCCGACAAATGATTTTGAAAACCAGTTATGTATTTCAGCAATAAGGTATTCCAAATTCCTTGGTAAACATTCAGATGAAGCATGTGATAATGCTAGCTGCAATGAATGACACATACATTTTATAAGAATTAACGATGGGGTAGCTTCCTTCAACTTGGCATAAACGCCATTGTTTATGCCAACCATCACTGAGGATTTATCGGTACCAATTGCAACCAAATTTGTCAAGTCTAACTGTTTGCTGATTAAAAGGTTCTTCAGTTCCTGAACTATACTTTCTGCATCACACTTTTCCAATTGAATCAGTCCAAGATATGTAGAAACTACGTTGTCTGTATTGTTGCTGTAATACATAAAATACACACACCAAGCATTTTCAGTACCGAAATATCATTTGATTCGTCTAATAATAAACTATATTTATTTGTAGAAATATCACTGATCAAATCTTTTTCGAAGTGAGAAAATAAAGTATTTCTTATAATATGTGTACACTTGCTGCGATGCATTTTCACATCATCCATAACTTTACTGTCAGAAATTGTGTTTTTAAACAAATCAATCAAATGGTCACAGTTTGAAATTGCACAATGGCAACTTAAAAACATTGCGACCGACCCTTCAACTTTTGATGATTCATTTATCAGTGTAGTTCTGAAAACAGATGTCAGCGGTGTAATATCTTTGAATGGAACTGCAGTTTTATGCTTGTTAGTCTCTGCATGTTTCTTTAAGTCTTGTATTTTCGCTTTAATTTCACACTTGCAGTACTTACAACGAGCCTTGGTTATATCCCAAGGAACTGCCATCACCCAGTCTTTAATTTTGTCATCATGCAAATACTCTTTCCGAAATTTTTGCTCATACTTTACTTTTGGCATGTTGAAAGGTTTTTTCAAAGTGAAAGCCACACAAGAAGGTGAGCAATTATTCTTTAAAAATCACATGAAAAAGAAACACAGAGTCAGCATCACAGCTATACTTCACAACACAGTGAGGATACGGTTGAAACAAAGTTAGTATGATTTACGCGCGATTTCGATTAATCAGCACCGGGGTTGTCAGATATTTGAGTGTTGACCTTAGTGAGAGTTCAAAGTTAAAGTAATGGCAGTTGCCACAATGTACGTGCCAGACCAAAACAAAAATATTTTAGTAAATATTTTACTCAATAATTATTAAAATTACACTAAAAGAAAAAAATCTATAAAATATCTAACTCCATATGAAAAGTATCTAGAAAAATATTTAGTATCTAAACGTCAAAAACAGGATCTAAACGCAATGAAAAAGATCTAAATTTGGATACAAAAGATCCAAAGTGGCAACACTGCTTCTGAGTTTCTTGCACTTTCTTTTGCTTCCGGGTGAAACGGCTCTGACCATCTAAAGTCCCCCGGAATATAAAACTGTCGGGTACTAATGTTAATATTACTCTAATTAATTAACCAATCCCACTCCCACACTAATCTGCACGTTTCTTGATAACTTTAGGGGTGCTCTAAAAACTAATATACAGTTGAACAGTGTTTCCTAAACATGCTCCTGTTTGATTCTCATACGTTTGGTGTTAATCATACTGACGACAATCCTAGAGGTAAACAACAACCATCACTACAATTGTAAAAAAAAAAAATGGGGGGTAACATGTTGCCAGATATTGGTAGTACATATGATGTTTGTCGGCTCTGTGGCTAAGTCGATGCGAACGCTTCGTAATGCCGGGATGCCGGGTTCGATCCCAGCTGCGGACCATGCGCCTTGCATTGGCTTTGACAGTGGTATCAAGAAAGCCGACCGTCCAGGAAGCAATGGCAAACTACTGGCCGTAAAATTGGTTCTGCAACGTCGTGTAAAGGATACTCAACTAACATTTGAACCCCTATGGTGTTTGGAGGCTTGTCATGCCCTTTCCAGGACAGCTTACCTGCCTTTGGCTTAAACCAGGCATCCAGCTCACCGAACTTTTTAGCTCACATACATCTCAGTGGGTGACCCTAACTGTGTATAGGCGCCTCCCCCTTTTAAAGTATTTGTTTTTAATATTTCATTTAGTTGAAATATATTAGTATATTTAATTGCAGACTAGCACATAGGCATACTAACAACAGAAGCCCCTTTAATGTAGCGGACAAACGCTTGCTCAGAGATCCAAAGGGTGTGGGTTTGAACCAGCATGAAGACGGTTTTTGCTTCTAACATGATCATGGCTGCCATGTCGACTCAGCCTTAAATGTGAAAGTATTGGGAAAGTCCTGGGAAGTAACGACGGCCCTGTGATGCTGACTCCATCGCTCATTGATGTCTATAAAACCATTAGTGTGGCCTCATGTGCCTGATGCGCCACCAGCGTGTAAAGCGGCCTTTACTTACATAATAATAATACTGCGCACTTAAGCAAGGCTTAAGCCAGATGAGAACCGCCCCTCAGAAAAATACATTGGTGACGGTAGGCCTGGAGAGCATCGACAAATGTACGCCTTCGTAATTTGCTAGGGTCCGTGGAGGGTTCCAAGCCTTGTTGCATTGCGCAATAATAACAAAAAAATAATATTTATAATTTTTATTGTTATTTTTATTGCCTAATTGAACAAAAGAGCTAATAAATAATATAATAAATAAAAAAAAATGAAGTCAATGAAAATCAAATTAAATAATTTATAAAAAAGAAAAACTTTCGAGGATTTTTTTAATAAGCTGTTTTCTCTTGTCCGTTCAGTTTTCCAATCACAGTTTGTGTTGTATTTTGTACTTCGTTGGCAGCTTCCGTCTTTCCAGACCATAGTTTTAAATTGCATTATGAGGCGGCCTGTGAAATAGTCCATGGCGATGTCGAGTGTGGCTAGCAAGAGCCTCCCTCGTTAAGACAGTCTGCCACAATCAGAGCACGGGTTTTCATGACGGTTGCTGCCGTCATATGTATTTAATGTTTTTTCCTCTCAGAAAAGCTTCCGCCGAGTTGAAGTCACCGCCGAGGGTATCTCCCGGGGCTAAACTAGACGTCTGGGAATCACGCTAGCGCATCTCATGCAGCTTCCTCCATTTTATTTGCTAGTGAGTCCCAGCCATCTAGTTAAGAGATACTCTCGGCGGTGGCGGTAAAGTCGCCGTAAAGAGATCCGCAATTTACATGTGACTGAGGTCCTGTTAGGATGTATTTTCGGGATCGATAATTTGGGACCGTTGTTCGGAAGATAGCCAAAAATTCATTTGTGGGGAAAAAATGATAATTTTTTAAGGCCCCTACAGATTGTGAGAACCTAAGCTAAAACGTAGTCCGTGATTTATTGTGTTTCTTCTATTGTATTTAATGTGTTCTTCTCAGACGCTCATATTCAGGACTGGTTTCGTTTCATTTTTCTGTCGGGGAGGGGAAGGGGGGGGGGGGGGGGCAAAAACGATAACTGGCCTACCTTACTTTGTTAATGTTGTATCATGTCATGATTCCCGTCATTGTCTGATGGTATCATGGTATCCCGAGAACGAACCATTCTCAGTTGCAATAAACCGATCGCAGGCTACACTCAGAGATACATTTAGAGAGGGGGTGAAAGCAG